>PVMI01048211.1:0-13853 GCA_008528875.1 Aulacorthum solani
AGGTAATTATAATCTATTGTACAATAAACCAAACACAAGATTATTTACTCATATACTAATATAAAAATTTGGTTTGAATAACAATCAATAATTATATTATCATACATAAAAAATTAATTTTTTTATTTTTAGCATTTCAATATTATTGTTATACTGCTAAGTAAATTTTGGATATATTTTGAATTGCTGACAATGTTATATTAGGTACTTAAATTTAACTTACACGGCTATACCGTCGGAGCAGAAATATTAGCAAAGACAATAATATTTTTTAAAATAAAATAAACAATCTAAATAATTTAGATTCATATAGCATGTGATTTAATGTTAAATGTTTCTAAAAGTTAAAATAAAACTAAATCAATGGTTAAAATAAAAAAAAAAATAACCACACTGTTCTCATAAACATAATGTGTTACAACGTATAATATATTATTTGATAAGATAGGTTACTACTTTTTAGTTCTTACCATTATTATGTACACTATCGTGTTTCAATAAAACATATAATTTTACACCTTTTAAAGTTTTATTATTCTTTGATGTACATACTTAAAATGGCTTTTACGGACAATAAAACTATACGTGAAGGAATTGGCTTAATGTCAAAATGACACACTGAAAACAAAAATTACATCAATAGAATAAGTCGTTTGCATGAGAATTGTAGTGAAATTGTCGCCCACCAGGCTGTATATAATTCATTGCTTGAAACACTATGTGTAGACCATTACAACTCTAGTCGTCAGCTGATAAATAGTTTAAAATTAAGGCACTGACATTTACCAATTTAATTGAAAATTTCCTCTGGTTTAAAACGGAAGCTTACCAGTGTTTATTTTTCAACAATTTTATTAATTTTGCGTGCATAAATGTAACAATTGACTATTCGATATAACAGTTATAATATGTACTTATAGCTATAATAGTTGCGTTCATAGAGAACGCGCTGTCGTGGTGGTTTGGCAATGGCCTCACGCGACTTGCCTAAGTGTGACATGTTGTAGAATTATTATTTATTGTGTTTAATTTGAGTGCAGTGATAAACCAAAAAATTAAAAACAATACAATTATGAACATAGCTATAATTATTATTATTATTTAAATATGTCTAGTTACTCAGACAAATCACAAATAATGAATGGTTAAAACATTAATTAAAATATTCATTACGGTATTATTAATATATTAATACAACCTTCTATTAACCTTCCTGATCTTTGAGATAAGAATTTCATATGTCCGAAAGAAAAATCAATTCCTTTGCTATAATATAGGTATCATAAAATATTTCTTTGTTATTCCTCCGTTTTTCAAGTGTCTTCCTTACATTAAAAGGAATTCTAATTAAACCATCATACAAATTACATATTTAATGAACCAATAAAATACAATAATAATGTACAATCGATTGATAAAGGCACGGAGGTACTACTTATAAGTTATGGTTCACTTTTTTTGAAAAAATGATGACAGACAAAAAAACTAATTAAAAATAATGAAAAACACTACAGGCTTTGCTAAAAACATTAAAATGGTGTTCCTATTCGTACATTCTTAGTACCTAACTCCAAACTCGTATTATATAATTATCAATGCAGTATGCCATTCTTCCAGAATTAATAACATAAAAACAACAACCATGTTAATAATTATCATGATAACTATTGTTTTATAATGGTGTATAGGTAGGTCAAATACTGAACATAATCGTAGGTGTGTAAGATGCATGGTATTGCGATGATTGACCCAGATGCAGTTTTAGTGTGGGCGCTGCAGCGACGTGTATGTTGTGCGTTGTATTGGAAATATATTTTTAATCATTTCATTATTCTTCAACCAAGACAATAAAACAAACGTATATTTAATATTTTAATTATCGTATATCAACGACAACACATTGAGTATAATAGCAATATAATCGTATAGAGGTATTCAATAATGAACGTGTAAAATGTATTTGTCGTATTTAGTATTTTCGAAAATTATAATTTCAAGAAAATATCATTATAAGTTAAAATAAATAACAATATTATGTGAAATTATGTAATTTTTCCATATCCTCATTTAATTGACACAGAAAAACTATAATCATGTAAATAATATGTACTGTAGGTAACCTAGTGTAAAATGTACATATATAATATTATATTACTATCGTTGTAATTTTGTTTTGTAAAATAAACATATTTGTAATATTATATTATATTTATACACCGATTCCATAAAATTAATATAAGTCAAACACGAATATTTAGTTATGTCATTAAGTATCAATTTTTGAACGACCTGCGAGAATTAGTTAACTTTATGTAGTAATATTATTTGTCTAGTTTTTTATCCACTCATAATGTTGTTATTATTTTAAACCATATAAAATAGTAGAACTGACATATTATAAGCTTACTGAGACGACATTATTAATGTAAGTAGATTATTATTAATAGTGAAGTTATTTTGACGTTTTAGTAGGTATAATAGTTTAATATTGTTCTTTTACAAACTATTATAAATAGACATAAGTAAGTAATATTGTGTTATAGATGCGAAGTTATAGAATTATTACTTTTTAAAGCCCAAACATCTGTATTCGGACTACCTGCTACTTTACACTTGTATAATAATTTATTGTTACAGATCAGCTAGCACAAATAAAAACCAGTTAACTACAATTATAATAAATAATAATGTTAAAACTGTATAAATTGTAAGCCCGGTGCAAGGTGTATAAAACAAACAATTATTCATTAATACATCATATTTTTTTTCTTTTGGCATACCTATTATATTATTAAACTTCTAGAAATGCGTATGAATTTTTTGTTATTTAATGTAGAAAATTACAAAATTTATTTTTAAAATATCGGGTGATTATATTTTTTGAAAATAATAACAATAAAAAAATAACAAATAGTTAAAATAATCATACCCATCACATAAACAACACTGTATGGTATTATATTATATTTATTACTTGATTATTGTCGGTGGGTACCTGAAGGACGGCCGTACGAAATGCTATACAAAATATGTAATTTCTATTAGGTAATCATGAACTTAAGATGACACACGCGTCATTTTAATAAAACAAATTGCATTTTTTCATTAAAACAGAATTTCAAATATTAGTTTTTTTTATTTTTTTATGTTAAACACGTGTTCATTAACTTGAAATATTATTAATTATTTTAAAATTATTATTATATCACATTCGTGTAAAATTTTGTGTATCAGGTAGAATCGTTGTCCATATATGGGTCGGGTGCCAAAGTCCAAATGAAACCGAAACTATACGGAATCTAAAAATAAATTCTACGATGGTGCTTCTATTTTTTTTCGTTTTATTTAACGCCCCACCCAGAAAATGAACCGAAGATATATACCCAAGGCGACTTTATAAATAAAAAATGCCTTACCATAACCAGAGCTCGGGTTCTATCGCACAACAATATTCTTCGAGCGTCCGGTGTAGTAGTGGGGGTGAGGGAGATGGAGCGAGAATAGGAGTGGTTATAAGGGGAAGGTGGGTGTTTTAAATATAGTACCATCGGTTTCAAACGGACGCCAAATACGGTGCAATCTCGAATTTCGTAGGAGTCACTGTTCCGCGGGTAACCGCCGAGCCCGAAACTAACGTTCAGTGCGTTAGGCAGCCGGAATTGTACACATTATTACTACTAAAATGTGTGCACGGAAAGATAACTTATTATTGTTTTAATTCAATTAATCTTAAATATTTTAAAAACAATCTAGTCAGTTTTTTTTCTGGACTTTAATTATTTGTTTTTGATAATTATTAATATTATTTTTACACTTTTATTTGGAACTATATTATAAGTGTTGATTTCACAAATATTTTGGATTTAAGTACACGATTTTGAGGTATTTATTCAATTTTGTAAATACAATTATTATTTATTACACGACATCAAATACCGAAATACTATGTATTATGCTTGAGTAATTAGCTTACGAGTTACGATTAATAGAAATAAATGCACTGTTAATATATATAGTATAGATAGTGTAGTATCGTGTATGTGTATACAACCATAATTATTGTATAAATCAATAAATTCAAAGTTTATATAATTTTGTTCTAAAACCCTTATTATACAAATTCAATATTAATTTATTAAAGTTAAATAGATCAGAATATTATTATAATTTAGCCTATCTATATTCACAGTGACAGCATGTAAAGATTAACACCCAACAGAATTTTTTCGAATTTTTTTTTGAATAAAAAACAAAATTTATTTAGTACATTAACATAAAATAGGTTTGACTGATAATCTTAATAAGGATTAAGTATTTGCTTAAAAATGAATTGGTGTTTGTATTCAATAACTATAAATTTAAAAAGTAAGTACATTTTAACAATAAAACAAAAGTATCTACCCAAAGAGATTATGGTTAAAAAATTATTAATTTTGATACACGTAAATATGTACCTCTGTACTTCTGCTGACTTTTTAATGTAGTACGAATGTATTTAATTAAGTTAACTACTTTTTGTTTAAAACGATCTTAGTATCCAATAAAAATTTGTCATTGCATATAATATAACCCATAACGTATCTGCTATAGTGGTATGGTCACTAGTTTTTAATACAAAAATACAGTGTTGTACTCAATTAAAATGTTGGCTGTAAGCCTGAATCTTTTATTCATCTAAATATAAAAGTAATACAAGCATCTGATTAAAGATATTATGCTTTATAATCTGAACAAAGTTTTACTTTTGTATAACATAACACATAACTCTATGCCAAGTTTATTTATATATAATCAAAATTCTGTATGCATAACAATCACACATACTGGTTGTTAGGTATATGTATCACGTATGAGGAATGGTAAATACTAGAAATAAAAATAGTTTATAGCCAAAAATGAACCAAAGTATAACCTCATAAGGTATCAAAAACGATTAAAATGTGGGCATTATTATGTATTACTATTTTAATACACATAACTTATGTGACATAAGATAATCACTTATTGAAAGAAGTTAGGTTCGGTCTGAATTTAAAACGAGAGCAAATATCTAAAATATGGATAAGAACGGTTAAATTTCATTTATCAAAAATTAATAGCAATGTAATTCAGATACATAATATATATGTATTTTTTAATAATATTTTTCTTTCCCCCAGCACCACTGAAAAAAATATCTATAATGTACTTACATACCTACTAATGTAGTTGTGTTTAAAAAATTTTCTTATATTAAACCATATTTTTTGAAAAAGTACCTTATAAATTAAATTTTGTTTATTTTGTAAATATAATCTATTCATCTACTCAATTACTTTTATATATTATACGCCACATTATTTGGTTTTATTTGATGTATAGATATGACTTTCATTTTTTATACCAAAAAATGTTAGAAAAAATATGGAGACCTTTGTAATATGAGGACCTATTTTATTTTAAATTAAATTATCAAATAGGTACTTATTAGGATCCTTGGAGAACATGCGATTATGCATTTATTGCTATTATATCTCTATCAGTTTTTATAATAATTCAATCAAAACATGATTTATATTGCAGTAATGTAAATCATTGGAAAGACAACTAATATTTAAATAATCGTAAGAAACAAAATACCATACAATAAAACATAGGCACCAACAACTTTTTTTTCCAAATATACTCTGTACAGTCATATATACATAATATATGTATATTGTATATATAACCATATAGTTTTACTAACGTACATATTATACAAGTATTTAGGTAATTTTCGCATTTTCCAACTTAGTAATCAATCATTATAATTTTTTTTAATCGTATCAAAATATTAACATCCCTTTAACTCCTCGCTCCTCTAATTCAAAAAATAATTTTAAATACAGTTTTCCCTAAAAATGTTCTAAATATAATAAACATAATACTTCTATAAAAATACTATAACACACCGCTCTTTGACAGATTTACATAAAAATTCTATTTCACACTATTACATAAAAGTATTACATAATATATAACCATGCATTAAAAAAGATTTGAACCAATTATCACTTAAATACTTGTTACAAAATAGTTCCATAGTTTATACTTTATACTTTATACTTTATATTTCATATTATTATATTTTATTGTTCCTTAATTGTACAATGCATTTATAAATAATAATAACAAAAACATACTGTACAAAACTTTTTCAAAAATCTTTTTTTACTACTTTCGATGTACAAATAATCAATTAATTAGTTATTTTTACTAGAACTTCAATCATAATTTATGATCGGTTTTATTTGTTTCTTACTATCTCGAAGCTAAAAATTAATATACGTATTTCTACATACGGTATATACAGTTTTATATTTTATATAATATATTAGTATAGCAATAAGGGCAATAAAGCATTTTGTAGGTGTTGCATACCACTATTAACATCGTCTAAGTGGGTGTAACTTGCTCAAACCGACAGCAATTCATTTGAGTAAGAAATATCAATCTAAATTTTATCAATTCAAAGCCATTACAGTAAAATTGTTCAAAAACTATTAACTATCATAATCAAACCAGTTGTTTTAATGTTTTTATGATTGTGTTTTTCATATGTGTTAAAAACAAACCCGCATTTATAAGGTCAATGCCTGTTGACTGTTTAATTATTACTATTCCATGTTTAAATGATATTTCCAATTTATTTTTATTTAAATAATAACATTAAATGCCGTACCATCTGTGTTGGTTATATGATTTTCGAGATTTATTTAAGTTACACAATATTAATAATAATGAGAAAACATTCATTTTTACGTTGTAACATTATAATAATGTTATGTGTAAATGCAATCATGACAGGGAGATACTTGTTAATTACAAAGCGGTGTATAATATTATAATCTGATAACCACTTCTATTTGGACAAGAAATTTAACAAATATTGTCGTGCGTGGTGTTTACAAACAACGTAGGACGGTAGCTGGTAGGTTACACCTATTCTAGATCATAATATAATATTATAATCTGTATGGTCATGGAAAGGTCATAACTTATAACATTGCATGCCCAAACAGTTAAAATATTAAACAACAATAATATTATAATGGGTCACTAGGCGGTGTAGTTTATCTACTTTGTTCGCAAAGCTTTAAGACAAATCACTCAGTCGCCTGCACTACCAGTAAACGTCGTATGCATAATGTAATATATTTCGCTATAACATCCGTCAATGTTATTAGTGGCGATGGCGGGGAAAAAAAATCAGCCGAGAGCGATATAATATTGTCGTAGGTGTCTCTCGCGTGTGTGTGCGTGCCATTCACTGACCGGTTCTCGTTTTGTATGAATGAGAAATGTCGGTAAACAACAATATTGAAATAATTATTTATATTATTCATTCTCAAACAATCCACAAACAGTAAAAGGTACACGCTGCTGCACGACGATCATATAGGTGTGTATGCCAAAATAAAACCCGTTTCCGAGCACCTGAGATATTGTTCCGTGACACACGGACAACAGCGATATGAAGTCATGAAGATTATACTATTACGTACCCATTTCAATATTGTATTCATATTATTATCCATGCCAGACTTGCACCAATACGTTATTAGGACACTACAGCAAGAACAGTCTAAGTTATAGGTACACAATGCTGAGCCATTGAGGTCCTTAAGGCCTTAGGGTGTGAAATTTGTTTACAAATTAAACCGTTAATACCCGCCTCGACCATACACAAGACACGATCTGCCAAAATAATGATTAGGTAATCATACTTTTTGTTTAATACATTTCATTCGTTGTTGCATATACATAATATTATTTATGAAAAATATCAAGCATGCTCAACATTTATACTGAAATAAATGACCATACACAGCTAGCTTCAAATGTTTTAAAGCTAAAAAAAATTTAAAAAGTTTAAAAAATAATTATCTATCATTTCATAAATCGACACGTCGTATTTTTTCCAGTATTTAGTATAAAATGTATACCTGTTAAAGCTCGTCTATATCTTATACATGAAATTTTTATTATAAAATTAAGATAGTAAATATTGCATGTATGACGTCACTAAAATATTAAATCAAAATGTCTACATTTAGTACCTATTACCAACCTAACCTAACCTATATGGCTATATAACACGCAACAACATACTATACAACACATATTATAAAAAAACAAGGGTTAAGTTTATTTTAATTTATTTTAAAATTCAAACTTTAATTTGGTGTATTTTTTGTTTGCCTGCACATTAAATATTTAATAATAATTTTTTTTTAAATAAAAGTTAAAAACACATAAATTATAATAATACCATTGATTAGAAATTATAATAGTCAATGATAATAAATATAATGTAGATATAATATAAGTTATAACCATATTATCAATATTCAACGTCAATATTATGTAACATTAAATTACAGCCCCTTTGAGTGAAAATATGTATGTACCACGAACTAAGATATATGTTAGTTTGTAGTATGTGCCTATTGTGAAGACAAATATTAACACCGGGAACTCTATCGTACTGATAGTTGGGGGGGGGTTCCCCTTCTACTTGAAGTTTTGATACTAATATCAGCTTGTATGTATTATCCCGACATTTCGTATACGTTTGGCTTAAGTGCAGTGTACTTGAATGGATTTGATAATATAAGTAGAAATTGTACTTAATAGTGTATACAGTTAGCTATACCAGAGTATAAAGTTCCAATAACAAAATTATTATATGTATATTACTATACATCCCGAATCGAAAGATACAAATTATTTCCATCAGGGAACGTCAATTTGCTTAACCAATAGGTACTTGTACTATATATTAATGCAAAATCTAAATAAGTCACGAATTCAAAGAAAAAAACTTTACAAACCTAACCTAACCATTTCTTGTTTGGCATTTTGGTTTTATTTTTGTGTAGGCAATTAAAGCTGATGTCCTTTTATACAATAAATATTAAATTACATCTGTAACTATATAATATGTCATAACAACACATAAGTACCTATAGTGTTCATTATAAATTAATTAACTAGCTATAATGATATAATATCTATATAAACTAGAATCTAAAGTATTTAGAATTTAGAATTGAACTTATTAAAATTTTTAATATTTTTAAACTTTAGAAGAATTTTAACATACTACAGAAAAAAACACCCTCGACTATAAAATAAAGGTTACGCTCTATATTTTCAATTATGTGTAATATTCAAGACAATTAAAAACTGAGATAATTTTAAACATATTAAAAAGATTTCCGTTATCTACGTATATGTATGAATTGGTGCTATATGGTCCCATAGACGCAATAAAAAAAGTAACAAAAGTCAGACAATTGTTGGATGAAACAAATCAACAAGAATATAAATCATAGTTATCATAGCAAACAATGTAAAATATTACTATACATACCAAATAACTGATAATGTAATACCTATTAATATTCTTATTTTCAGATGCAGGGTATTGGTATTAAGACACAAGACCACGGAATCTTACCTGCGAGCAAAGACATTGTAAAGTAAGTAACTTAACGCTATACAAATATAAAATGTAACTATGTATAGTCCAAGAAAATATTTGTACCCAAGTCCTTATAGGTATCTACTTACAAAAAAAAAACTCATTGATGATAAGTGTTCTAAGATGTATAAATCATCATTCAAAAGATGCTTTTTCGCACTAAAAACTGTTAAATAAGCACCTCACATTTTCAGTGGTTTTCTTATTTAGATACAAATATTTACCGTATGATAATAATTTGTATCACTTAAACCATAATTATTTTCCAATTTAAAGCATACCAATAAAAAAAAACAATACATGCATGACATTGCGATTTGTGAATAGTGTGCAATAAAGTGGGACACGTTTGCTGGTAGGTACCGGGGGCGTAAATAGGTGGCTTTCCATCGCGCACGTGTGTCGTAAGGATGTTCAGCTATGTCCAACAACCCGGTAACGCGGTTAATCTCGCGGTAACCTAACCTAACCAATCACAACAAAGGTTTTAAGCGAACGTGTATTGCAGAAACCCCCATTAAGAAGCCGAGAACCAACGTTTCACGTGGTGCTTTGCATGTAAATACTGCTCTGGTTGAAACGACACAATAATCCACAAGAATATTGCACACTAATATCATATTCTAAATATCACCACACACCGAGTTACGTGACGATTCTAGCAAAGTTCAACTTGAATTTTAAAAATTTAGCTAAGTATCCCTCTCCTCGCGCATATTATGACACGTAAATACGTTACAATATTACAAGAATAGTAACACATTAGCNNCGGGTCGTATAAGCATAACAATAACAGTCTATCCTTAGTCCTTACACGGGACCTGTGTAGGCGAGTCGATATTATGTGCCAGTGTCTTACCTCGGGCGAGCTGCATGCCGCCATCGTCCTATTGCAGTCCTCGGGAAACAGACAACGAGTTCCATCTTGTCGGAAATTATGGGTCGCAGATGTAATATGCTGTTGATCATAATTTTTATTACGACGATTTACCTATCTACGATGATAATATTATGTACAACACGCCGTGTTCCTCCGAAATGTGTTCGCGCTGATGACACCAAGTCACCAGTACGCCTGGACAACGACATGGAATCGGTTTTATCGAGAAACGGTGAAAATATTCTAATGTCACGGATATGGGCATGTAACAATATTATTAACAGTATAATGTCGTAACGACAACATACCACGATAATAACAATTAACAATGCCACCTGCGACGTGGACGGATTCTCAACGATTCTATATTGCCACTCACGAGTTCGTACTTACGATTCCGGTGAAACAAGTCTTCTGTACTGGTACGGATTTGTATTTGCAAACCCCATCCACTTCCGGCGAAGTGCTTCGTCTGTTCCCAAAAGATTCGACGAACCCGTTTCTTAAGAATATTGCGACCATTGATTATAAACACTAGTATTTATAATCAATGATTGTGATAATACATTTGAAACACTACGATTATACCTCCTTTTCGAAATAAGCTTGCACTACAGCTGTGAATTCAGAAAAGAATATTATGTAGATAATGTCCATTTGATTAGCTTTAAAGTATTATTTGAATAAGTTCAGTCCGAGTCGATACTATGAATTATATATTGTTACGTTTTCCTATTTGTTGTTTTTTGATCGACCTTCTAGTATTTCGAGACATTAAAATCGACACTATTGATTAAGAATAAATCGAGAAAACCACAGTAACACGTCGGTAAAACGAAAAAAAATACTAGACGGCAGACAAAAAAACCTATATGGCAGCGCCATCTAGTTTGCAGAAAACGGCGGTCAAACGTAGTTCTTCGTGCGAGTGCACGTTTTGTTTAAAACGACGACGGGTAGACAGCGCTGCCGTTACCGTTCGAACTCATCGACTATAATAATATGTATAATGTAAAGACCAAAATGCGTTTTCAACTGACACGACTGTCTGTGGCCCCGAACGGGAGGGAGAGGATTGTCCAAAAATGGGAGCCAGTCTTAAGATATCAAAATAACGATATACTACCGTAAAGTCAGGGGTAAGAAAGTCCGAGGCGCAAAAAGTCCGGTACATGTAATTAGGTAAAAGGAAAAATATGATGTGGGGCACAATCAAACTTCCAATTAGTATAAATATAGATTGTAACTAAATGATTTACCTGACGAAATTAATAAATAATCTTGTAAGTACCAATATCGGCAAGATATTCGCAAAGTATAACGGTTAAATATATTATTTTAAAAATTATTTTACATACCTACATATAAACAAGAATTTTTTTTAGTTAATATAGTTAACTAGATAGTTAATACTTAATTAAACTGAGAAATCATAATGGTATTTTATATGCATATGGTGGTGATGATACTAAGTACCTAACTATAATCATTGAATTTTATTTTTAAATGTATTATTTTAAATATTGTCACATATATATTATGATATATATACTGGACTTTCTTAAATTGGACTTTTTTATCCAGGACTTTTTAGGCTTAGGACTTATCTACTAAGGAAACCTATAAATTATAATTAATAATCATAAAATTTTCGTGGTCGTTGTTAATCATCACTGTCGTGTACTATAAGTATATTATAAATGGACAAATATAAAACGACAAATATTTCAACTGTCAAACGTGCAACGATGTGTATACTGTTTATACACACAAACGAATGATTTAAGAATCGACGAATTCATAACAACCCAATGTCAAATATTTATCATAATAATATTAATAATCAATATTGCGAAAAGAATAGTTGGGCCGTGGGTATGGATGATATTATTATTATTATTAATAGGTACTCGAGTTAATTCTGTTGAAGCGGCAACAATTGATATTGTTTGATGACATTCTAAACACATCGATTAAATTTTTTTTTTTATAATTGTATAAAAACCGTTTATGAGTTGAAGAACTTAAAAATCAGTGAAACATATTATTATTGTTATCTTGAATCGACATTGGAACATACATTCTGTGCAATTCCCCGTGTCGTTTGTTTATGTTTTACGACTTTCTGTAATTTTAAACAAAAAATGTTTTGTATAAAATATTTATTGTTGTTGTCATTCAACATTTTCCTGTTGGAGTTTCAGATTAATACTTATTGTTGTACGATACACGTCGATGAAAATGAAATGGTTGATTTTCCTTTTAATTTATTTGATTGTCACCTATACACAGCACAATGAAAAATCTTTAGAAATTTAGAATATAGGTACTGTTTCGTTACTTAAAATTAAGTTTAAATATTAAGTTAATAAAAGTTTATAGTTTTTTAAATTTTATTACGAGTCAGCCGAAAACAACAATTTGTTTTTTATTTCAATTGTCTGAAAACAATTTAAACATTAAACTCTAACTTTTTTTTCAACTGCAATCTATAATTACGTGTTTTCACATCCCAAGTGCGATTTTCAATACCCTACTAAACCGAAATACTATTTCAAAAACATGTTTCCATTTTTTTTTCTGTAGTACTCTTCACTGGTCTATTAGTACATAATATTTTATACAATAGAATACCGATCGATTAAAGTTCGGTAAGGTACATATTCTTAATTATAATAGCAATGCGTAATCAATTATTTTTCATACTGTTTCTCATGTCATTATCGAAATCTCGATGATTTTTGTTCTTGCAATATTCAAGTTGTAACATTTTTGACATTTTTCCGAAAAGTTTTAACGAGATATTATAATTAACTTTTTCGCATAATAAATTCGTAGTCAATATTATAATATTAGACACACACACACAGGTTCAAAAATAATTGCAAGTACCCGTATAATATAGGTAGACTTTCATGAAATATGGATGTATTTATAGATCAGTATATTATTGTAACATTTAATACGAACTCGGAAAGCAGCAAAATATTCCAGTGCGGGTCATCGACACCGTCAAACGGCCGTCGGTATTTGAGTATTTCCTAGTATTTCGACAATCAGCCAAAGTCGTTTACTCGTTTACGACGTTAACGTACACTTTTATAATATTATATACACATTATTTTAAACCATATCTGAGTATAGTGTACACTGTACACGTGATGACTGTAATGTGTTTATTAATATTATTGTTATATAATATTGTTCGTATAGAAATCGCGTTCGTGATATTATAAAATCTTGGAAAGACGTACCGTGTACACAATGCTGTTATCGTTGATAAGTCTGAAAATATTATCTGATCTAAATATTAGATGTTTAGGTGCAGTGACGTAGACATAATAATGAAGCGGGGATGGGGAAGGGCTAAGTATAAATTAAACCAAGTTTTTTGAGTTTTCGTATATTAATAATATATATTTTACTGGAGATGGGAAATATCAAGGGGGGGGGGGGGTAAAAACG
>PVMI01048255.1:0-11570 GCA_008528875.1 Aulacorthum solani
TACAAAGCATATTATAGAAACTTGTGGATTTAGCCTTTTTTTCGAAATTACAATCGAACTTCAAGAAGTATGTTTAATTTACTATCGCTTTTGCCTTTTAGTATTTTTTATGCATATAAGAATACATATCGTTTATCACGATTTATTGCTATGTGCGTGCATGTGCAAGAGTTTCGGGAAACAATAAATTAAGCTGTCGCCCAGTAAGCAGTGGCATGTGATAATGGATTTATGGATTACACACACTTATGTTTATTTACTTATCACATAATGACACAGTTCAAATGTACGTGTGATATAAATTGCCTAAATATTACTCCGTAAAACATGGTATGCTGGAACCCCTTTAAGAACCAATGTACAAAGAGCGTAAACAGGTATTTCTTTAAATTACATCACTTTCAAAAAATTGACCCATAACTATTAGACTGCGGTTGGGACCATTTTTATAGTAAAATTGTTGGCCTAACCTTTCCTCTATAAATACTCAGTCACAAAAATTGTAAATGTTATTTATTTTATACCCATCCATAGTAACAACAAAAATATTGATTACCTACCATATGAATTATGATATATATATTTNNTTTAGAAATTTAGTTTGATATAATCTATTAAAGAAGTCTTAAGACACCTATTTAGAGAACTTGATTGAAACTAAGAATGTAGACGATCGAATAAAACTTAGTAAATTTGTTAGAAATGAGCAATATTAGTGTCAAGCAGTTACAATCTTTAAAGAATCATAATATTATACAGTTTCAATGAAACAATAAGAAAAATTACATTCTTCAATAATAATTAATCATATTATGCAGAACAGCTGACAAGAGAATACAGGTAGTTTCAAATCATATTTGTTACATATATATTTTAAATTTAAACAACAAGTATAACATAGTTAACAAATTACTATCCTTAATATTACAACACTGTTTTAATTTCGCTTAATTCTAAGATAAATACATAATTTTTTTTCCATCTTGAACATTATTATATTAGGATCTAATACGATATTTAAAAAAGGAACTAGCTAGTTAAACCAACTCAAATTTGCTTTAAACACATCTATTAGAAACCTCCAGTAAAATATATTTTAATTAGGTGAACAAATTATTAGTAACTAATGGGTAGTTATGTAACAAATGTCTTATAATTTAGATTTGTCCTACTAAAAAAAAGCAAAAACAAAAAAGGGATCCAATAGCAATAGAGCTTAAACTCATAGACCAGCCCTGCTGATATTACTCACATTAGGTATCTTGAGCCATGATAGAGGTTATGATTAAATGGCTGATGCTGCAGTTAAATATATATTTTCATATTTTTGTTATAGTTTTAAAATGTAACTATCATCAGTGCCTTCTACCATGGATTCAATTTGAATTCATGGGGCTGGTCTATGAGTTTAAGGTCTACGTCAATAGTAGATCAACATACACAGATATGAAGATAATCTAATAAAGCATTTAAGCATTAAATTACATACAATATAACAGTGCTCTTGAATATAATGTTATATTAAATTAAACCAACATATCATAAATACCTTAATTCATTCACTCAGCCTTATAATAATTAAAATAATATAATATGAATATTTATGTATACCTATTTGTATATATTTTTTTTGTTTTTTTAAATATTTTCATAAAAAAATATATTTTATTTTTATAACACATACATAAACTTTTCACCCAAAACAGAAAGTGATACATATAAACTACTCACAAAATATTATTTTTGTATATTAAATAAATTACTAAATAAAATTATAACAACTAATAATAAATAGTATTAAAAAGGTAATCTAAAAAAAAAACTCACAATCGTCTTATTAACATAGTATAACATTTGACATACCAATTTTCTTTAGGATTCTAAGAAATAAGGTTAATGACAAATAAATAAATTAGGTAGGTAACTCAAATGTTGTATTAACAAAAGTGCTATTTGTTTTTGGTTAAAAATACAATAAAACATCCTGAAAACATAAGTTTCTCAGTATGGTAAAAAGGTAGTATAATCAGGGTTTAACATGAAATAACATCAATAACAAAGTTTACTTTATGGTTTTATGGTAAAAACAAAAACAAAAAAATTAATAACAATATAACGTAGTCCCATAAAGTTTACTAAAAAAAACATTCTAAAAGGAAAAAATTGGACGGTTGTATAATTTGCCATCATAAACAACAATATCAAAAACACATTTTGGAAATTTTTATCTGATCAAATCTAATAAATAATTTAATATTTTTTTATTTCTAAAAGCAGCCAAAAACATGAAGTTAAAAAATTATATTTCTATAATTTGAATATTTAATTAGCATCACATGTGTTATTGTCATAATATGCACATGTGTTTTGACAATTTTATAATTGATGGCTTGAAATAGGTAATTAAAACAATAATTACAGATAAATACGATTCCCAAAAATGAATGATGTTTTTAAAAGGGCATATTTTTGCTATCACATTATTTAAATACATCACAAAAGATAGACAAGATAAAAATTACAAATGTTCACAAATTGTCCAGAGTGGACTGTATATAATTAAAAATATAATAATACGTATAACATATATTCAAAAATCATATTACAATTATATAGATTTGAAAATATTAATATTTGAGCTGAAATAAGTTGTTTAGAAATTGTTATATAAATTTAAATAACAGTGCACAAGAATAATAATTTACACAGTTCAAAATAGAAAGGGTTTCAAATAACTTTAATTTAAATGTTATAACAATATTTTAGTTAGTTAACAATGTAAACCTGTGAATTAGTAATTTGGATAATATTTTCTAAACACTTAAGAACAATTTTAGGAATAGTGGCAAACAATATCTATAAAATAAAATTCTTAGACAGTAAAACTTTTAATTATTTTAAATATGAAAGATAATATTTGAATATATAAAACAATGTATTCAATAATCAAATCTATTTGAATCCAACCAAATAAAATGGCTGATTTATTGTGAGAAATTAATGTAAAAACATTTTTAGTTATTAATAATGTTTTATTTTTTTAAGATAAATATATTTCATTAGATTGGTATTTTAGTATAATAAAGTTGATTTAAAAGTTCTGATATTAGTTTATTGTCTGCCACAACTGGTATTTTCTAAATTATTTAACAAGAAATTGTATGTACAGAATAATTATACATATGTAACATATGTAATAAACTTTTAGTACCTATATAAATATACTTAATTGCATTATAACATTTTATTTACTAGACTAGAAATTATCAATTTGAGTAGCTAAAGTCTGTGTATTAATAGGAGAAGGATTAGGGAACATGTTGATAGGCTGATCTGCAAAAGACATAGTTGGTTCTTTGTTGATAACGTCCTTATATTCATCAATAGATTCATTGACTTCGGTAGCTATTTCTTCATCGTCTCCTAAAATTTTTAGAGCTACGACTAGATCTTGTAGGATTTCAGTTTCACGTAGCTCAATTAATTGATAACGGTGGTTAAATACTGACAGATGAGCAAACACACAATTTAAATGTGTATGCAAATTTAGTAGTACCAACTCACGAAAATGACTATGATACAGATGTGCTATAACATGAAATAATAATCTTAAAATTTTTTTTACTACAATCTCCAAGCCGACTGGAAATTCATTAGCTGTAACAATAAACATAATTGTGCAATCATAAATTTATAAATCTTAATAATTAAACTGTTAAAAATATATTATGTACCATATTTAGTTGGAAAAATTGTCTCATCATTAATAGTTTTTTGAACAAACGTCATGACATAGTCAATGTATAATGGAGCAGCAACTCGAGATTTTTTTCCTTTTTCATCAAACCACAAATAGGTTCTAATAAAACAAAATTTTAAAATTCAATAAATTAAATAGTAATAATTAATAATAAAGTATAATTTTAGTTGCAAAGCATTACGTATTGTAAATTTTTTTGTTATAATCAATAATATTTTTGTTTAAATAATCTATTAAATTATTATATCAAAAAAGATTATTAATATTAGTAAAAGAATTACAAATTGTTTTTCAATTCATAGTTCATGAAATACCTATAACTTGGTCCAACCATATCAGGACATCCTGAAATTGTACAGAATTCTGACACAGTTCCATAAATCAAGTTGGTGTTGTCAAAAATTGAAATCGCTAGAATGAATAAAAATATAAATGAAAATAAGAAACAAGCATTGGCAAAAAATTATGACTACTTACTATGAGAAGCAAGCCACTCATTAAAATCTATTCCATTTGGCATTTCAACTAGTATCCTAAGATCAATATCGGGTAACTTCTTTTCTAATACAGCTTCTTCTAAATACAACTTATTATCATCATTACATAATGATTCCTTGTCTTTGGCCTTTCGACCTTTCCTATAAACAAACAAATATATATTTTAATAAAAATTAAATTTATCTGTTTAAGCTAATTTATAATTAAAATTAATTGTACACAAATGTTTAAATATACGTTAGAATCTATTGTTCTTTCTGTCTATCTGCCACACCATTATAATATATAACTAAATTTTGTATTTAGTCCTATAAACACTAACTAGACTAAATGTTCCTAAACTTTTCACTATAAGACCCATTTTGGAAAATGTTCATATTTTGGTGACAACCACAACATATTAATAACCTTTTTTTGTTTCATTGGAGAACTTTTAGCCTATCAGCATCATTGTGACAAGTCTCAGGTATACTTGTAATCATCCAATATTATAATAATCATTTTTCAATGATAAAATTAAATTCAGACAACTATATACAATAAAGTTACACAGAAAATACTGTATTATAATACATTTTATGTATTTATACATAAAACATATTTTTTTTTTTCAATGACTTTTTTAACCGCTGAAAAACAATTTGAAACCAAAATTACATTCCTAGTTTTTTTTCTGGACCCTTCATATTAAACATTTAATGTTATATAAAAAAAAAAAAACATAAATATTTAAAATGTTAATGCAACCTACAGTTTTATAACCTCTGAACTAGACAAATAGTCAACATTTTAATAAATTATTTATTGAAATAAATAAAAATGTGTTAATAGGTTCAAACTTTAGCATAAAAAGTTTCTTGGTTCATAAGTCATAATAGATACAGTAGAACTTCAATTAACCATGTTCGTGGTTAAGTGTTCACTCTTCCAAAAATTTAAAAATAAGTATGGACTATAGATATAATATATGTAGTTATAATCCTAAAATTTAGAAAAACATAATATACAATATAGACAAACGTATTAATGACATTTTTGATGATAACAATATTGTACATCGATTACAGAATTATCAGCTGCGAGAAAAACTATGAAAAAGTCATGTCATTATTATCTGACATGAAATCTGCTCTTTTTGAATGGTTTACACAGAAGCGTATTGAAGGCATTCCGATTTTTGGGCCAATGGTTTGTGAAAAAGCAAAATGGTTTCATGAAAATTTGAAAATTGAGAAAACTTTTTATGCTTCACAAGGCTGGTTATTTAGGTTCAAAACTTGTCATGGCATAAGACAGCTGGATATTCAAGGCGAAAGTCTGAGTGGAGATTTGACCGCTGCAACATTGTTCAATGACGAATTCAATTCATTGCTTTTAAAATTGAACTAGTCCTTTGACTAAGTGTACAACACAGATTAATCAGGTCTATTCTTGAAAATGCTACCCTCGAAAACACTTACTTCATAATCTGAAAAATCAGCTCCTGGACATAAATCTAGCAAAGAACGACTTAGAATTATGACGTGTTCAAATGCGACCGGTACACATAAGATCAAATTAAATTGTTATTGGGAAAGCTAAGAAACCAAGATCTTTTAAAAGGACAGAAATGAAATATTTACCATGTGATTATTACCACCACCCAAAAGTTTGGATAAAACAGATTATAATTAGTGTATAGTATTTCAACGTTTTTGTACCATCTGTAAAAAAATTTCAGAATTAAATAAGAATACCAAAAAGAGCTGTTTTTCTGCTCGATAATGCTCTTTCACACATCACACACCTCAGAATCTACCCTGAAAACCCCGGATGGCCAAATTGTTGTCTTCTATATATACCACCACAATAACTTTCAAAATACAGCCAATGGATTAAGAGGTGATTTCCTGTTTTAAATGAAGGTCCCATGAAGTTATTGGTTTAAGAAAAATAAGAAGTGAAGTAAGGAAAATTATTTCAAACTAAAAAAACTAACACTGATAACTTCATTTTTTAAGCCCTGATAACTCATTATATATAATATTATGGATGTAGAACATTATTGTATTTGTATGTATTTCTAATTATAATTAAATAAAAAATGAAAAATAAAATTATTATAGAAAGTCTTGATAAACATAGTTTTCATTTATCCGTGTGACCTCCTCCCCACCATTACCTTGAATAATTGAGGTTCCACTGTACTAATAAATAAAAAGCTTGGCCAATTAACTTACATTTTATCAACAAATAAGTACATTTGTATTAAAACTATAATTGTCAACCAAAAGTATACAATGCAATTCCTTCCTGATTGGACTATAATATGAGTATTGACTAAAACACATTAATAGATGTTAAAAATATATACAAATAAATACATGTGTTATAACATGTAACTAATATAATATATTAAATATTTTTAAAAACTCAATTTAATGAATAGTATACCAATACAATTATTGAAACAATCTAGACAAGGCTGATATAAAGGGATAGAAACTATTATATAAATAATACAAAATTTACAAAAAGGTAGAAACATAATTGTCTCTAATAGTACCAACTACCGACAATACTTTGTATGTTATTTATATATTTTCAATTTGTGTATGTTTTTTCTAGTCCACCGTTCTTATGATTTATAGATCCACCTATAGACATAGATAATATAATATTTATCAGTATATATTATTATATTGTTTAATATTATATGGCAGTAAATACTAAGTATATACATTATTTTATATTGGAATAACTCCTGTAGTACTGTCTTAACTAAACTTAATATATTCACAGATTGCTTCAAAACTCAAATGATCAGATGAGTTCAATCTTTAATAAAATTTAGGTGAATTACTACCTTCAAACCAGGAAACCACTACTTAACCTATAAAATTGCTCATTTTTTATAATTTATTAGGTAAAATTATTAATACCAACAATATCTAAACTAGTATCAATTATTATAATCTTTATATTATTTTGTCTCACTCTTAACTATAGCAAATATGTGTACATAAATGAAATTTTATATTAATAATATTATAAATATTTACAGGGTTATTCAAAATGAATCATCCGATGCTTCTCATCTGGCTTCCTAGGTCACGTTATCTAAAAGATAACTTAAGTCATGTGATTTCTACTCTTGGGGATCTCATATATGATACAGGATACCTTACAGATATACCAATATCACCAACCACAGAGATGCTAAACAATTAATAGAGCCAATCCCACTGATATGCATTGAATGAATTAGAGTCCCGACTAGATTTGGTTTGTATAACCAAGGGAAGCCACATAGAAGATAGGTACATAGGGACCATTAAATAAATTAAAAATATTATTTTTTTATTTAATGTACTGTATATTAACTTAAACCTAAAAACTGAAATAAAAAAGTAATTGAAATCAGATGAATTATTTTGAATAACCCTGTCTTATAGACAATTGTCTGTAGCATTATCATTAAAACTCAAAATATAGACATTGCTATTATGTTAGTTCTATATTTTTAGCACTACATATTGTAATATCTTATAAATTAATTAACCAAGTTAATTTAGTTTTATAAACTAGTATTCGTATTACAGCTAACAACAATATAAGTACCTACATTACTATTGACTTTTAAATAGAATCACCACAATAAAAATTTAACATTAAGTATTAAAACAGATTTTTATAGATGTATATTATGTATATTGATGGCTATGTGTCAAAACCTCATAAGTCGAAAAATGTACATTTTTTTTATTGGATACATTGTATTTTTTCGCACATTTTCATATAATGATAACTAAATTTTTACAGTTATTTCATTATGATAAAGACAAAATAAAAAAGCTAGTATATTAATCGACAAATCCAAAACCACCTAAGTCGACTCACGAGATTTTTCCAGTTGCATCTGAATGCTACTGAATCACTGTCTGAATAGTCTGAACTATTATTTCTCAACACTTAATATAAAGCTTGAAATTAATTAATATTATACTTTTAATTAGAGCCATTAGATTTTAGTCATGTCTTTATTGTCTAATGATGAGATTTTAAAGTTAATGAACAATGTTGATGATACTTAAGAAGTATCTGAAATTTTAGAAGAATCTAATGATTTTAGTTTTGAAGAATGTGCTGACATTTTAGAAATAAATAATGGTAAATTATGTTTTCATGACCACTTTGTAATAAAAAATTAAATAATATGGTATAGTATTTTATTAAAGTAAAACAATATTTAATTATTTAAATTATACAGAAAATGATGTTTCAGATCATAATAATATTATTGGTGAAGAGTGTACTCAAATCAACTGTGATTTGTTAAGTGACTTACCTAATAATCCCAATACTGAAGGTAATTCATTATATTGATAGGTTTATATTACATTTTTATATTGTATTAATTACAGGTTTTGAAAAATATAATGTTGTTAAGGTTGATAATAGTGATTTAATAGGTACTGTGAATAACTGTGTTTTATTAAATTTATCTGGCGGTCCTACAACTAAAGGTTATTAGACAGGTTTAAATTAATATAATATATTATAAAATAAACTATTTAGTGTTATTATATTCATCATGTTATAAATTAAATAATATAGGATTAGAAACTGAGAGTAGTGAAAATGTTTTGGATGATAATTGTGATAAAGTAGCTGGTGCTCTGAATAACTGTAATTTGTTAAATCCAAGGCTGGGCATTAACGAGTTAATAAGTTAAAAGTTAAGTTAATTTTAACTTATTAACTTGACTTACTAGTTCGCTGTTTTAATTAACTTAACTTTAACTTAACTCATTTATATCTACGTTAACTTAAAATCAACTTCTACTTTTTTAATATTACCAATTAAGTTAATATTGAATTTTTGTTTTATCTAAAATATGCTTTAGTCTATAACGGTTCGTCGATTTAAAATTTGTAGAATATTAGAAAATATTGTAGGAAAAAAAATATATTTTCGTGACTATTTTTATAAATAACCACTAATATGTTATACTAATTAAGTATATACTAATAAAGCTCACAATGTCACATTTAAATATTTAATAATACTGGGCTTGTTAGGTACTCATTAATTATTATTATTATTGTTATTATTACTTAATATTTATTAATATCTTATTTTATAATGTTTATGATACTCGATTATCATTTTGTTACAAAAATACCTACCAGTACCTAGCTATAAATACTAGTGTATTATATATTTCAATATTTGTACAATATTGTACATTCATAGTTCATAAAATAGTTTTCATTCCTTACTGGCCCGTTCAGTTGTTATAACGCTACTGCAGTTTCTGCGATCTTCAACCGTCAATAAAAAAAATTATTTATCACAAATTTGTTACTTATTGCCTATTGGACATAGCCTTCATGGACAATAATTATCCAAGTAAGTAATATTTTAATTAAATCCAAGTAATTGTATTCATGTGATAACAATATTAACAAACACATTTAGAATTTAGATGATATTGTTATCATAAATGTAAGTATTACTAAACTACTACCAAATACCAATTGTTGGCGATCGGTCATCATTTTAGACATCATATTAGCCTAATTATATATTTTTAAAAAAAGGAACTCTAGTGTATATTTGTAGCCGTTGTAGGGGTCCAATGAAACACGATCATAGGGTAATTCACTAGAATGGATTTGTTCAATGTAAATGCAAATATGCAATAGTAGGTAGGTATCATTGTATACAATAACAGATCTGAACGAAAACGATTTATAAGCCTGAGATAATTTATAATATTACATTTATATATTGATAGTAATTCATTTTCTTTTATTGATAATGTAATTGTGAATTGTGATCAGTTTTATAAAAAATTAAAACGTTTATTTATTGATTATCGTTCGACACCTATGTTTTATGATTGCATTGCGTTTTAACAAGAGAAACTTTATTAAATCAATTAATTTTTAATGTATACAAAAGTACAATATTAACTGTACATAATATGCTTTTTTAATTAATGTAATTTGACATTTTTTTAAAAATTTTTAAAACATAATTTTCTCAGTTTTCAGTGAAAATCCAGAGCACCAAGAATTGAACAGCTTTAATGATATACCAAAATGGCCAAACATGACTACTTATTTTAAACAACTAAAATCAAATCATTTAAATGCAAAAAAAAAACAATCTGATCTTTAAATGCATTTTGTGTGGTCCAAAAGAAAAACACATTTCTACTTCTAAATTATCAAATCCAAATCTTAGAACACATATCAAAGTAAATATCTGTATTTGAAAGTTATAAATGGATTGTATTTTAAGTTAATGAGCCTAATTTCTTAAAGGCCTAGGTATAAACCATAGTAAAAATAGTTACCTGTGTTTTATTAGATAATTGTAAAATTGTTACAAAAAATAAATGTTCATACATTGTGCTCTAAGTTCTAGAACCTATAATGGATTTTAGATAATTTGTTAAAATATTATAGAACAATAATATTATTATATTTTAATGCTAATATTTTTTAAATAGTTTGTATTGTTTATTGTTGTTTACTATTAAAATAAAAAAAAGTTTTAGTTTACTCTTGTGCAAAATATTATATTTATACCTTTTTCAGATTAAGCATCCAAATGATTTAACGGAATTTAACAATTGTATAAAAAAGAGACCAACAGATTCTTCAACAGTACCCTATAAGCAACTTAAATTAAGTGAGGTTGGTAAAGTTCAAACAAAGAAAAAATTAGATCAAGTTGAGTTTGATAAGGCTAATTTAAAACTTATAATTGATACAGTATCTCCATTTTCATTTATTGAGCATCCAGCATTTGTAAAATATTGTGAAGTTACATTAAATAAAGTTCCTGCATCACGTAGAAATTTAATGCGTGATGTTGAGAATTTATATAATAAAATGATAAATGAAATGATCAGTGAATTAGATACAATCAAATATGTATGTATTACAGCAGACTGCAGAAGCATATTCCACAGGTAAATATTTTGGGCATTTTGATTTAATTAATTTTTTCTATTTCATGTAATATTAAGTTTTAATCTTTTTTTATTTTAGATCATACATACGATTTACTATCCATTAGATTAATCCGCAAACGCTGGAAAGATGTTCGAAAGGACTTGCTTGTAGACGTATGGGTAACGGTCCAATATGCGACCTACAAATGTTACTCGACCTACCGATAAGATTGTGTTGATCTACATGTTCATTTATCGCAGTTATTTTCGTTATGGGCATTTTATTCTATTTTATTCTTGTTCTCCAATACTGACAATCATTAATACTTGTATTTACTGTCCTCTGTCAGTACAGTTCCGATTTC
>PVMI01048258.1:0-16982 GCA_008528875.1 Aulacorthum solani
CTCTGCCCACACGTAAGGAGTTAACTCATTTAATTGTACCCACGCATATTGGAGAAAAAAAAAGAAACGAGATCGGTATTTCACTGCCCGCGATTTCCGTCGGCCACCATCCGACCGTTGTTGATATTAAATTATTATATTGTCGTCGTCGTCGAGTCATCCGCGCGGGCGACACTCACGGAAGCACTCATATAAATTATTATTATTACTATTATTATTATTATACATATGTTGTATTGTTTTTTTGTTTTTAATGATTTAATAAATTATTATTATTATTATTATTATACTCGTGAAAACAAACGCTTTATACGATTTTTAGTCATAATAATAATATACGCATACGCATGTATGGCTTGTATGAAAATTGTAATATTATCGTCACCTGAGCGGATGAGATTATGACACCTTCGCCTATAATGTTTAGGTACCTATTAATGCCGTCGAACTAGCGCCCTCTCCGCCGGTGCGATTGTACGGTTGACCATATAATATATATATGTATATCACGTTAACGTATATATGTTTGTATGAATATTATAAAATGTGTTTGTCCGTTTCTTTCTTTCGTCCTTTGTTTTTTCAAACGATCGCCTTGTACGGTTTTTTAATAATCACATTACGTTATTATTATTATTATTATTGTGTATTTACTATAATAATACTCTCGTACGATTCATTATATAAACATTCTGTTGTTCAATTTATATAATAATATAAATGTATGTATGTATGATATTATTACGATTAAATGTAAAACAAAAATGAAAAACGAGATCAAACATCCAACTTTAGAATTTTTTTTTTTTAAGTCTTCGTGACAGTTTTAGAAGTTATATTAATGTGTAAAATGGTAGGTTTTATTTATTTAAAAAAATTTTTTGTTTTTTTTTTAATAATATATAAAAAATATATTTATATATAAATAATCTTACATTGTTATGTTACTATATATTATATATATATATCTGTATTTTATATATATATATATTTTATATAGAACTCTAGACACACTTCCTATAATAATATTATATATTACCTACGACGGCGATAAAAACTCGACGACATTCATTATATTTTATATTATTTCGTTTTCGTATTATCTTTCTTTTGTACTGCGCGTTTGTTATTAATTATTATTATTAATATTATTCAAAGAAGGTACATTTTTTTTTTTTGCGCCCATTTATCTCTGCCATAAAAACGATTATTTTTAGTTCGTAAGATCGACGATCTCATTTTATGTTGAAGCCATTTTGTTTTATTAATACATTTTGATTTTTTCGCCCTTTCGGGCAAGTTGAAACTTTAAACTACTTGATTACAGAAAATTATACTCCTATATGAAAAACGAAAAAAAATATATTGTATTCTAAAAAAAGTTATATTTGTAGATTCTTAATTAATGATAATTATATTTGTAAATATAGTAATTTATATTAGAATTAAGTATTATTTAAATGAATAAAAAAGAAAATTCAAAGAAATTATTGGACGGTCTTTTCTTTTTTTCTGCATTTCATCATATCATATTTTATGATTCTAAATTGTGTTGAGTACTTGAGTTGCTTACATAGATCCTCTAACATTGTTTTCCTTCCGCCGCAGGGACAAGGTAGCTGATCAACTGAATTAATTACCACTTCTGTTGAATCCAGTACATCTTTGTCATAGCAGAGGCCACAGCACGTTTCATAATAATGAGCCCTTGTGACCTCATCTGTGCAGCTTTTCCACTTCACACCTTTTACAAAAAAATTGAACTTTTACTTTCCATAATGTTATTACAATCATATAGGTATCAATAATATTCATCTAAGACTTTTAAGATTGCAGTTTCAGGTAAATGTCATCTGATTTCTTAATCAAAACACACTTTTAAAATGTTTAGAGACTTGAGTTGTTGACTATTAAAAAATAAAAATTACAGACAACAGATTACTAACAATAATTGATGAGAATAATGAAATTTGTAGTTATTGTACTTAGTTTATGTAGAGTATAAGAATATTGTTACCTATATATGCAATGTTAGTGTCTTAGACTTGAATGTACAAGTAATATTCCCAAAAAGTAACTTTATTCTTTTTTCAAAGTTTTTCCCTATGATAGTACAGATTTACCAGATTTTTTAAATCATTATCCACACATACAGTGTCTCGAGACGATTTACCCATTGTGATATCTCCTGAAATAATAAAAATATCATAATTCCTTTTTATTTATAAGACTCACAAAGACAAGGACTATAAATATTCATACTTTATTCTAATTAAAAGTTTTGGTAAAAAAGTTTAACATATAATTATTTTATTTGATTATTTTCAAAAACAAAACCTGTAGAGACACTTAGTTGAGTTGATTTTTCTGAAAATGTTGATATTTCAACATTTTATTTTATTTTATCTCATGATTTTCAATAATTTTTGAAAAAAATTGAAATTTATTAATTAATACCATATTCATTACCCAATTTTAGTGTTTTGATATTACTGTATTGATATCTTGTCTCGTTTTCTGATATGACTAATCTTGAACCCTGGTAAAAATTGCTCTCAAAATTAAAAAAATTATTAAAAATCAATAAGTTGATGAAAATAATATGTTGAAACTCCAGAATTTTCAGAAATATAAACTCTACAAAACTACTTATTTCTTTAATTGTTTTGCCAAAATATTAAATGAAATTAAAATATGAAATATTCATAGTATAAATCTCTGTGAGTCCTATAAAATACAGAAATATAAAATCTCCATTATTTCAGGAGAGCAAAGGGAAATCAGTGCAGGACACTGTATATAATTATTATATAATTTAATATATTATATAAACAATTAATATTAATATATTTACACAAATTAAGAGTTGTATTTTTTTTGAAAACATTTTTAACAAAATGATGTACCTATTATATTATTCATAAAATTATTATTGAGATAAACATTTAAATTTTAAATGTTTACATTAATTACCATATAGTTTCACATTCACAAAACTATCTTTATCCATTATAGGATATATTATTGTTATCTGAGCTCAAAACTAGTCTATCTTTAATGTCATAATATCATAAATTTTTGTTGAAATTCATTCAACTAATAATTACATAAATTATAAAATCTTCATATTTATTGTTATTTGTGCATTTGCTTATATTGTAACAGCACATAATTTGTATTATTTATATGATGAGACGATCAACATTTCTAAACTTTTTAATTTGTAAGCAATAGATTGTATAAGATTATTCTATTTCATCAAATGAAAATAATAACTAGACAAAAATATATTAATACATTTTTTTTATTTATTTATGGACTTGGTTAAATAATACATGTAAGGTATATAACAAGAACATAGTACTACATTTTGATTTTTCAAATAAGTTAATTTGTAAATATAATAAAAAAATTAAATATTAAATAAATAATAAATATAATATAAATTTAAAAAAATCAATAGTCAGTTGGACGGATTTGTTTACCAATAATCCTAGTTAAAAACAATTATTTTTAATGTAATAAAATTGTTTAACAAAAAAAAAAATATATTATTCACCTAGTAACAAAGTTTAAGGTGTGATATGAGCATAGCTTGATGAGTAATTAACACTACTATATAGATCTGAACCGGCTGGTGAATGATTACCCTAAAATCATCAATAAAAGAGAAAAAATTAAAAAATTAAAATATAATACATGTTCAAAACAACAGACATATTATTATACAAATAATTTACCTGTAAAAATCGGTTAAGTTCTTCTTGTGTGTCAAATATCATGACCATGAATGGTGATCCAGGGACATGTTCTCCGGCCCATTTTACTTCAACTCTGTAATCGCCAGGCTCTGTTGGATCAAACTTACATAGTATAGTTCGATCTTTTTGGTTTTCACGTTGCATTTCTACACGGAATGCACCTGAAATGTATATAAGTTTACAATAATAACATTAAATAATACAATAATAATCAACAATGATGTATTAAAAATAAAATATAAATTATAAATTTGAAAAATTTGATATATTACAATAAAGTATTTGGGCCTTTACCTTTGGGTCCTCTAACCCTGACTGTTAATTGTCCAGCTCCAGCTCCACGAGTATCACATATAAATCTACTTTGAAAAATTGCTAGAACACCATGTTCAATGCCAGGTCCGTACACACGAACTTTACTAGCATCTGGTGCACCACTAACTCGAACGGTAAAAGGACTTCCAGGTACATCCTCACCTAGATTTTTGGTATAGACAAATACACATCATGGAGATTAATTTAAAATTGTATAGTCTTATACTTTGTGTCATTAGAGTAATAGTAATTAATTAATAAAAATTGTTTCAATAATAATTATGTATGTGTATTCTAAATAATGAAATGCCCCTACAATGTATTATACAGTTATTTATTATACTAACCGGCATATTTAACAGTAAGTGTATGTCTGCCCGATTCTTGTGGTTTCACATTTAATGTGAAAGTACCATCTCCGTGGTCATAAAGTTCACAGTAAGCAACTTTATGAGGTCCAATGCAGTGAGCACTTAACTCCCCTGAAAAATGCATATACATTAATAAATGTTTATAGTTTTATATTATAAATAATGAACATAAAAAGTTTTATATTTTATACCTGGACCTGCTCTTCGTGTATCAATAAAACTTCTGATATCTTTTCCAACTGTGCCAATACCAAGACCATCGCCAGTGCATAGAACTTTACTAGCATCACAAACACCAGTTACATTAACCTTTAAAGGACAGCCTTTAACTTGTCTAAAATGAGAAAATACAATATATTATAAGCCATAGACATATTTATAAGAAAATAGGTTTATTTATTTACCTGTGACCCCAAAGCACATTTAATAAATAAGCGCCTGGACTTACAGGAGTATAAATAGCGCTGTACACATTATCACCTGTTTTTTCAACATTGACTGATATTTCATGCCTAGATCCTGCTAAGGTAACTACAGGATTACCTAAAATAAAATAATAAAATAATGATAATAATTGAGAAAAAAGCACATAAAATACAACTAATAGTATTAACATACCAGGTCCTGCTTGTGATCCATCAATTATGAATTCTGCTTGTTGGCCACAAGTAGCCGTTGACAATCCACTTCCAGATAGTACTACTCGTACACCAGCAGCGCCACTTTCTACTAAAGCAGGATAAGGCGAACCTGGTAATGGTAGTCCAGCAAAATTCAAGTACAGGGCATGAGGGCCAGATATGTGTGGTGTTAATACACATTTAACATTATCACCAGAGTGATCAATCACTATTGGAACGATTGTTCCTCCTTGACTTTCTAAATGACCATCTAGTTCACCTATGATATGAATAATAAAAGTTATAATTAATTTCAAATGACAATATAACTAGACTTATAGTATTTACCAGGACCAGCAACTGATGTATCAAATGCCAATGTTGTGGGAGCATTAACTCCAAGTATAATACGGCTATTTAAATTTGATTCACCAATTGTTAATACTTTAGTCAAATCAACAACCATACACTTATATGGTGATTCACCAACATGTCTTCCGTTCCAAACAATGTTTATATCACAAAAACCAATATGGCTAGGAATAAATACAACTTCATAATCTCCTTCATGGCCACTTGAAGATTGATTAATTGTCACAGGTATTATTTCAGCTCCATTACGTATATTAACAACAGGAACAGCATGATAAGATGTGCCCAATGCTGAGATAAAAAATTTTGTTGAAACATCTTTAAGAGCTTTAACAAGACCAGAACCCCAAGCCCGAGGTACTCCTGGATCAGCTACATGCACTTTTAATGGAGATTCAGTTATATGATCTTTGCCATAACAGATGTTAAAAATATAATCTCCTGGGACTGTGGGGTTTATTTCAACAACATCAATATCTTCATTGAACAATTTTAAATCTACTGGAACATCCTCATTATCTGGACCAAGACAAGTAACGGTAAAATCAGCCAACCCAGCATTCTTCCGTAATACTGAAAGTTGAAAACACAGTTAATCAATTCATACTTCAGAAAAATGCTACTGCAAACTAACATTTAAATGACATTGGTTTATGAACAACTGCACTGTTCTTCTCTGGAAGACTGTCAATTTTAACTTTACCAGCATCGTGTACATAACTGGTGAATGGTGATCCTTTTAAATGTTTACCAAAGTGTGTGACATCAATATTATACTGTCCTGGATAAAAAAAAATATTAAGTTAAAATGAAAAATGAAATTTTAAATAAAGAAAATACTCACCAACTTTAGGAGGTGTGAATTCAACAATCAAGTTCATACCATTTTTGTGTTGATAACATTGGGCTGGTACAGCACTATGTTGCATTCCGGTAATGACAACATCAAACTCATGACTGGATTTACCAGCACTGTCAATTATAAATGTAGACATTTTGTTAGAAATACCTTGGTAAAGACCCAGACCAACAACTCGAAGTTCAGCTGATGTAGATGGATTTTGTTCTCGGATATTCACCATAAATGGTGATCCGTTCACATTAAAATTGTTGTATTTCACATGAACATAATGGGGTACAGGTATTACGGGCTGATATGCTACTTGATGGATACCATTAGACTCTACATCTGATGATTTTAGTTTGACATCACGACCCGCTGCTTTAATTGCCACAGATAATTCTCCCTTACCAGCATTTCTTGTATCAACTACACAATATAAAAAAAAAATTGTAAATCAGAATATTGCCTCAAGTTTTTTTAATTGTTTCTTTTTTTTACCTTTAAATGATGTAGGTTTATTGCAAACAGCTTCATTGAGTCCACTAACAATGACTAACTCAGAATCTATGACTTGAACCTTCCAAGGTTGTTTGGTAATTGGCTGATTTCTATGCATAATTGTTACCACATGAACACCAACAATAGATGGTTTATATGTTACCCGATATAACCCACTGTCGTGTTTGTGTAAATTAACAGGTATAGTCTTATTATCAGGATCTAATTTTAAAAATAATTTAAATATTATAATTGCATTATTTTTTTTAAAAATGGGTCTTTTTCAATATAGAAAACAAACCTTTAACAATCACACTAATGGATCCATGATCGGCAATGTGTGGATTTATGTCAAAACGTGCTGGATAACCAAGTTTTACTCGTTGCAGTCCTTCACCATATGCAGTTATTGATGAACCAGATACTCCTTTCTTAACTCCATTTAAATCAATAACGTCACAACTGTACGGACTTCCTTAAAATTTAAATTTTAAAATAATTTAAATAATTATAACCTTTAACCTAATAAGCAAAATTTTAATTATTATTTCAAATTATTATTTACCTGGTACAATTTCATCATTAAATGTAATATTAACAAAATGTGGTATTGCATTATGAGGGACAAATGTAACATCATACAATCCTCTAGAACAAGCAACTACTTCTGCTTTAACTGTGCCTTTTTGGCTGCTAACCACCAATTCCAATGTGCCTTCTCCAGCTTCTGTAGCATCTACACTGAAGGTCACTGGTTTACTAGCCTTTGTAAAAATATTCTATGAGTGTATGGATAAAAATAAAATATATTGTTTATCTGTAAAAAAACTTACTTTGGCACTATCAAGTCCTGTAACTTTTATATTGTTTATATTATATGCATTACAGGCAAATGGGCTACCATCAACTGGCTGATCTTCTATAAAAACTTCTATCATATGTCTTCCTGAAAAATTATTTGATTAATTATAAACTATATTTTATAAAATATTTTTTTCATTTATATATGTGGACATTAAAGATTACCAATTTCATTTGGTGTGTAATACGCTCCAATGGCATTAGCCATGATACTTGTTTTAACATCAACCACTTGTCCAGATGGTGAAAATACATTGACTTTGAAATTTGTATCATTGGATATATCAGGACTTTCTATTTTAATGTCCGCTGTCTTTTTTATAGCACAATATCGAACACCATTTCCAGTTACCGCCACTTGATCAATATCCAATACTCTACAAGTTAATGGAGACCCTGTATGATAAATTATTAATTAAACAATTATTTTCAATACATTTAAATATTATATGATATAATACTATAAACATATTATATTACCTGGAATAGGTTCACCATTGAAACGTACGCTCAGACTATGGGGAGCAGCGTCTCGGGGTTTAAAATTAACACGGAACTTAGCATTTCCTTCAGATTGAACATAATTTGGAACATTAACTCCATTTACTGATACTATGATTTCTAAATTACCAGCGCCAGCTTCACTAGCATTAACTAAAATAACAGAAATTTTAGTTTCTTTTATTTCATAAAAATATACATTCTTACTATTGAAATTGACGGGTTTTCCTACAAATCCTGTGTTAATATCTGTAACACGAACTTTAGAAGCATCATATGCTTTTACTAAAAACGGACTGCCTTCGACGTGTATACCATCTACTTTAACTTCAACACTATGGTCACCTAATTAAACGTAAAATATATTATTATAATATTATGAATAATAATAGCAATGCAATAAATTACATTGATTATTGGAAAACATGATATAAACTTACCGACATCAACAGGAGTAAATTGAACATTGTGAGTTGATGGTTGAGTAGCAGGTATAAGAGTAACAGGTAAAGAATGCCTAAGAGGTGCAAGAACTTGTACTTGAGGACTACTTTCACATTGAACAGCAAATGACGCTATTTTACCAACAGCAACTTTATCTTCGGTAGCTGACCAGACAACCACTCTAGCAGCTTCAGAAACAGAGCAAGTAAATGGTGAACCTAAAACAAAAATTATTTAAATTTGTCAAATCAACACATGAAATATTATAAAATATTTTTGAATTTAATTTAAGCTTTCCTTTCACTAGTTACATACTTCAAATTGTAATTTTGATAATATCAGATATTTATAACTTAATGACGAACTATAAATACAATTTTTAACCTTTACTTTACCTGGTACGTCATGGTTATTAAAACGTAAATGTACGGTATGGACTGTTGGTTGACGAGGTGTAAATGATATAGCATAAGTATGTGGCCCTTGAGCTTGAGCAGAAGTTGGTACTCGACCACCATTTACTGTAACTTCTAAATTGCCTGGACCAGCTTGACTTGTTTCAACTAAAATTTACCAGACAAATAAATTTACTACTTAAAATTATAAAATTTTATATATTTACCAATAAAAGTGACTTGTTGTCCAACAGTACCCTTAGGTACTGATTTCACTTTAATAGCTTTGATATCATACACTTTGCAGCTAAATGGAGATCCAGCTACTGGAGTTCGAAGATAACTAACAGCAATTTTATGTTCGCCAACAATTTTAGGACAGAACTCAATTTTATATGATTGTGACCCAGATTCTTTTACTTGGGCAGGAACTGCCGACCCGTTAGGACCTATATAATCCTTCATTAGTGTTAGTAACATTATTTGAATAAGAGAAGCGCATAAGCATTAAACAAACATCTTTTAATGTTTAAACTTAAAAATAAAAATAAAAAACTTAAACAAAAAAATATGTAATATAAAAAGGTAATAAAAAGCAATTATTTAATGTTTAAGATGCATAAAGCATCAAAACAAATTTGTTTAGTTGTTAATATGTATTTAATAAAAATTATACCAAAAACATATTCAGAAAAATGAAATTTTAAAATATGTGTTGGTACCAAGTTAATACAAAAAAGAAATTACTTTAAAAAAAACTTATTTTTTCCATATTTTTTTGTGTTTTATATAATATATATTTTTTTTTCTATTTTACTATATTAGAAATCAATTATATTATGTTTTATAATATTAAAATATAACATAACAATTATAGCAAAGAATTACTAAGATGAAAAAAATGCAGGAAAAAATTATACTAAAACAAAAAGATAGCATTTCAAAAAGTAGAATTGCTAAAATGAAACTAAAGTTAGCAAAATTTGAAAGAATATTTCCCAATAAACAAGTATATATGTTTAATCAGATAATGGACTCTGTATATCGTTCAATTTACAAGCTCTATAGAATATACAGCATATAATGTGCATTTTTAACTCTACAAACACTATTGAACATTTAAATGAAACTAATAAAATTATAATTTGTTAAATTTAAAACTTTTAAATTATTTTATAATGCTGCATTAAATTTTTCAAAATTAAGTTAGGATTCAAACATGTTAATTTAATGTGACAGTTATTAATGCAAGTTAAAAATACCTGATGAAAACATCTTTATTGGCTATGCAATTATTTAATTAAAGTGGATTTGTGTAAATAAGATCATACATTAAGATCTAAAAATTATGAAAATATGAACTTGAATAAAAAAAATTCTAAAAGAATTATTTTATTGAAAATGAAAACTGTGTTCACTTATTCTCATTAATAATTTTTATTCGATAATAAAATACAATTGTTTAAAATCCAGTATACAAACAAATATTTATTTATAAGATAGTATTTTGTTTTCTCAAAACTAATTAAATTGTCTAACAATATAATAATAGAAATGTTTTCACAAGATAAAGCTTTTAAAAGTACTACTACTAGCAATATTTTTTTTTGTATTTTTATATAACCTGCATAAACTAATAGCTCTTTATATATTTTATAGATTAAAAACTAGATTTATTTTTTAAATGAACTAGATTTATTTTTACATTACATTTGAAGGTCTACCACCATATTAAAATATTAGCGTTAATAGCTGATAGAAATTTTTTAAAAGTTTGTTATTAATAAAAAAGAGAAGTATCAATATAATCGAGATTTTTGATATCGCCCACCTGTAAAAATATAGACACACATACTTGTAGACAAGCTTTAATTGAAATTCCATACAGTCGTGCTGAGGCAAATATATAGAATGAAAAAATTCCAAAATTAATATCATTGAATTGATAACTTACCCTCAACATTAACTTCAATGTCATCCAATGATCCAGATACATTGCTCATAGTGAAATGAGAAGTAGTGGAGACAGGAGCACTAGTCAGTGAAGTACCACTAACTAATGGTAAATCTCCCTCGACATGAGCAATAAAAGGAGACCCTGAAACAAACATAATTATGAATTTTAAGCAAATAATTTTTTGAGTAAGTTTAGTTTGTTAGTAGTACACATTTTAAAATGTATCTAACCTGGGACTGGTTCCTTATTGAAATGGATAGTAATTACATGATCAGTAGGCTGAAGTGGTAGAAAACTAACAGCAAATTTAGCATTGCCTTGTGGATGTACTTGAGTGGGAATATTAGCTCCTCTGGCTGATATAGTGATTTCTAAGTTGCCTTCACCTGCTTCACTAGCATCAACTATGTAAAATAATGATCAGATCATAAATATTAACCATAATACAATACAATATATTTAAAGTAAAAAAATGTTTTAATTATACCAGTGAATTGGAATGTATTTCCAACATGACCCTTAGGCACATTTCCAACTAAAACTTTGCTTGAATCATAAGCTTTAGCCACATACGGAGTACCATTAACAGCATGTCCATTGTATTCAACTGATATTGAATGGGCTCCAACTTGGAGTGGTGTAAACTCAGCAGTAAAACCTACATTTACATTTCCTGTGACTTTAACTGGAAGTTCAGTGGTAGGCCCTAAAATTTAAAGAAAAATATTATTATAAAGATACCAAACAAAATAATAAAACAAATCTTAATTACCAGTTACAGAAACAGATAATTCAGCTGAAGCTGAATTATCTACCATCATATGAAATTTTGCTACTTGGTTAACAGGTATCAACTCCAAACGAGATAAATTAACAGATACGCGACTCGTATCAGATACTGAGCATACAAATGGACATCCTTAAAATAAATTATGATTGAATATTAAGATTTTATTTACTCAATCATTATTACTTTTTTCTAATCATTTAAATCAATTTTTACCTATTACAGTTTCACTGTTAAATTTTATATCAATCATATGAGGTTTAACGTGTTCAGGTGTAAAAGATACTAAACATCTTCCACCTCCAACTACAGTCACATGATTTGGTACTTCTCCTTCATTAATCGATATTTCCAATTGGCCTTCACCAGCATCACTAGCATCAACTGTAATAAAATAGAATTAAAAAATGTTAATAATAGATACTTATTTTTTTTTTTTTTTAATTTAGTTAAATGATCCATGACGAAACATTTTATTGTGAGACAAATAATAAAACAATTAGATACATTCCATAGTTTCTAAGATGTAAGCATTACACCATTAATTAATTAAATGTATATATATTATACTCTAAATACGGCACTGAAAGAATATACTATGTTAAGCATTTGTTTTATGTTACGGGACCAAAATAAATGAGAATTATTATAACATATTTTCTTAAACTAACCTCTGAATTGACAAGGTTGACCAACAACAGCATCGGAAACATCGGTCACTCTTATCAAAGCTGAATTGTATCCTTTAGCTAATAATGTACCAGTTCCGAGTTTATGGCCGGCCACACTAACATCAACTAAATGTGTTCCCACTTCAACTATTATGAATTCTAATCTAAATATTCCATTTCCTCCTTCATTTATAATTTTAGCTTGTATATTACGTTTGGTTGGACCTTAAAAATATATAAATCACAATTAATAGATCTAAAATAATGTATTCAGTACATATTTGACATATTTAAAAACAAAAATAGGTCAGTATTAAACTAAATTAGCGTACTTAATACATTAACTTGTATATCTTCTCGATGAAAACCAATAGCACTTATTTGAAATATTGCTACTGAATCAACAGGTACTAATTTGACAGCATCGCCAAGGACGCTTAATTTTGGACTATATGATCCTCCACTCATGATTGTTACTTCCCAGGGACTCCCTATAAATAAATTAATTAGTTAATTAGGTATATCAATAATAATATAAATCATCTTTTTTTCTATATAAATATCTACAGCGACCTGCAGCTAAGCAGTACCTATTACAACCTTATTCATTATTTAAGTAACTGAAGCGTTAAATTATACACACAAAATTGAAAATATAATGAGTACATTATTTTATAATATTTAAAAAGAAAATAACCTAAATCTTAATTATACTATTAATTAAAATAATTAAAATAAATAACAGTAAATTCATCTCAAAATCATTAAATTATTAATCATACAGTGCTACTATAATTTATAATGTACAAAATATTTTTTGATGGTTTTTATAATATGGTTAAAATATATTGTAAAGTTATGTGAAAAATCAATAATGTTTAAAATTAACATAATTTACTGAATACCTACAATAGTTAATTGTGAACATGCTTTCAAATGTGAAAGAAAAAAGTAATATATATTAAGTTAAAAAAATATAATGATTCTGATTAAATAAACTTATTACTTTTTTTTTACAAGCAATTAAAAATAATTTGTTGATCCTACTAGGTAAAAAATGTATTTATTTTCATAACTTATTAAAGTGAAAACATTAAGTATGTCTTTGTTGTATTAGAATCAAGTAATATAAATGAGCACACAAAATATAATGGTTAGATTTCAATTTCAAAATGAATAATTCAAAACCATTATTGCAACACATCTTATTAAAAAAAAACACGTGGGCGTGTATCCAAATTGATGATTCACATTATAGGACACAAACACCTAAAGAATTTTCTAATAGTTGAGTCGTAAATGTATAACATTAAGTTAGTTGAATAAAAATATACCTGATTATTTTGTTTATTAAGCTCACAAGTTATGTATGGTAAGTATTTAGTATTTATATAGTTTAATAATTTATTGTATATTTAAGTATAATATTTTTTTATCAAAGTTCCAAACAATAATAATATGAACTAATGTAGTCCAAAAGGTACCTTATGTAAAAATAATTTAACTATAAAAATTCAAACTTATGGTAATATAATCTATAATTTAAAAATATACAAATTCCCAGTAAGTTCAAAATGTTGATTAATTTATAAGAATATTAAAATGTCAATAAAAATTATAAACTCTTATTTATAACTGCAATTCTTATGAATGCTAAGTATATGAATAATAAACACTATTATTATAGCTATTTTTACATTGTTGTAGTAAACCTTATATATTTTATGACATTAATATAGGTAATTAATATAACATTTTAATTTAGGTTATTATTATACAAATTAGTCAACTGATTCATACCTAAAGAAGTAATACATACATCTAAATGGCTAGTTAAATATTTACAACATGTCATTTATTTTTATAAATAATACAATTTTAAAATACCACAATTCAGAAATTATGCAAATATTACCTCTTATGACACATGCTGTTTTTTAATAATATTTTTAGTCAAATTATTTCATTTTAGAAAGTAGTTTTTGTTTATTGTGTAAAGATTTATATTATATTATCTTATGTAGGTAGGTACCCATCTATCTATAGCACATCATTCACACATTATGCACATTGAAATAAACGGGTATTTTCTCTAATAATTAGTTAAATTTGAAACTAAAAAAATTAATAATATGGTTTTGAGATAGAAGTTTTTTTTTAATTAATTTGTATTTTTTGATCAAAAATACTTTGTGCATACCACACAATATTTTTAAATGAAGCACAATTAAAACCTTGTGTAGTAGTATAAATTTAAATAGCTTATCATGATATAGCTTCATTAAGAACCAAAAAAAAAAGTTGTATCTTATATATGAATAACAAACCAGAACGATCAATCAAATTCCTAAATTAAATATATTTATGAACAAACCCTGTTGAAAACCTATAAATTTCTAACAGTAGTTAATTAATCATAATGTTTGAATTAAACATATTTGAATGCTACCTATTTTAGAAAAAAACCCAGATGTGGGCTGTAAGAAAAAAAATTAAATATTACTTTTATATAAACTTCAACGAGTAGTCCTTCTTCATTTCACTTTGAGCAATGTATCGAGACAATACATCATAATGCGAATTAAAAAACATTTTACTGATATTTAAACTAAAAACACAAACTAAAATAGAAAAATTAAATTACAAAAAAAACCTAAAGAAAAAAAACAATAATTACAAAACGAACCATACGCACTACTACTAATCACGATAAATAAACCACCGACTTGTTGCATCTACCTGTTTGACGTGTACACGATAAAAATATCGATATCTTCATCGACACGATATTTGTGTTTACCGATTTACAAGATGCGCGATTCGGATGGCAATAGAAGAGTATTTTAAGAAAATATTCACATCATTCATGAAGCCTAAAAAAAAATTCAATGCATGTCATCCGTGTTATTAATTATAATTTTCATTTAATAATAACACTCAATTTGGGCGTAAATTTAGTATATAATGTAATACACGCTTCTAAAAAATAATTGAGCGCGGGTAGTATCTATTAATGTATTCTGTAAATCGACGATCCTTGTGGGTGTACAACACACAACTATCGATGGTAGAGAAAAATTCCAAAGACACAGGCGCGCCAACTGGAATGTCTTCCGGCATCGAATTTCCCTCCAAGAATTTAAAATATGTCGACCATATTCATATATTATTATTATTTTAACACGAATAACGCCATACAGGGAATCGTAAGTGGAATAATAATTTAAAATCATAGATTTGGAAATTCTACTTGCACTTTTTTGTATTTAACCATCGTGACATAGTTTATCATTTAAATCTTATAAGAAGTTATTATTTGATATTGCGAAGGTATCTGAGTTTATTTAATCGACCTTATTAGCACAAATCAGAAAAACAAAAAATCAAACATGAACTGTGGGTCGTTATACTCGTTGTACGTATGTTAGTACATTGAAAAACTTATATTAATTTAAAATGATATTTAAATAGATAAAACTTGGTAGTCGCCAGTAAAATGTATTGGAAAATAAATACCTATACAAAATCCACAATTGAACGGTAAAAAGGATAAATCTATTCCTCGTTTGGAAAGACATATTGGATCATGAACATGTTTATTAAATTTTGAGTTAAAAAAAAATTGTGTCATGCCTGCGTCAAAAGCTTAATTTCGGACGTAGGTTGAAGCAGTGGAAAATTACATTTTCCGTTCATCGGACAAATAAATACGACTTTCCGTGAGCCGAAATGTGAAAACCCCTACCTAGTATACGTAAGTTTCTATCCATATCAGCTTTTCATTATATAAATGTATGAACATTTAAATAAATTCTGTTTAACATATTAAATAATTAAATACTAGCTGGTTGTCGGTAGGTGGGGTTATTACTATAATATACTTATTAAGTACCTTATAATTTATAAGTGTATAAAAAGTAATATTATTATGATGTCCTGTGATAAGGTTTCACACCCGACCTGCAAATGTTTCAGGGAAACAAGCTTAAAAAATATAAAAGAGGGAACAAGTTACTGGTTGCAAAATTATAATTAGTTTATATTTTTAAGGGGTCAAAATAGAAATTTTCTAGTAGTTTTTAAGCATCGGAAAAAGCAAAAAACAATTTTTATGTAAAACCAATTTTCAACAAAATTGATTTTATTTTTTTGAAGTAACTGAAAAACAAAGTAATCGTAGATATTTTCAATGTTCACTAAATTTTTATACACCCATTTGGTATACAAGATAAAATGTTTTAATCCTTTTTTATCTATTTATAGAAACTTAAAATTTTAATCTTTTTTTATTTTATTAATGTTGATGAAAAATACATTAATTATGTATTTTATAGGCATTTATCCCAACAATTCTTTTAGAAGCGTTTCATGAGATGACCGATTTTAGTGTATCAAAAAATATTTGAAGGAAAAAATATTTAGCTCTTTTAAATGAATTTAATACCAATTATTTCAATTCAAAGTATTAATATGTTTACTAAACTTTAGAGGACCATAGGTCATAAGCTAGTGAACTAAAATTGATGATTTGACTATATCAACATTTTCAGAAAAAACCTTTACTAGAATCCATTAAAAAGATAGT
>PVMI01048297.1:280-30143 GCA_008528875.1 Aulacorthum solani
TTTTGCCAGTTATTTTTGATTTGGTTGTATACTATTTTTTTTATTTACCTGCACATTGCTGTATAATAAATCATTTGAAAGTAGATATAATTTTTTTTTAAAATTAATACAGATAATTTAGTTAATTTAAATAAAAACATTTCAATTTTTTTTTTGATAATTTTAATGAAGATTAACAATTTTAAACAGATGGATAATAAAGATGAATAAATATGATGCTAAAGTTAGTATTTGTTGTACATTTTTTCTCGATAAGCAATTATTATGTGACATAAGTATTTGTATTAAATAGTAAGTTAGGTAACTGCGATTTTTACATCAACTCACAAACACTGTACCCAAAAGCCGTTTTCTTCGATAAAAGCCGATTATTTCTTGAATTCTCAAGTTAGTCCTCAGTTGGATCAGTTATACTTATATTATTTAGAACCCAGTCAAAAGAAGTTAAACCCATTAAGAAACAGAGTTTGTGTGCTTAAGTAGAAAAAAATATATATATATGAAACGGAATAAAAGAAATGGAGAATATAATATAAAATAAGTTCTATATCGTATTTAATCAACATTGTGCGTCTGATTTCAGAAAGCGTTTTTATGTAAACAATAATACTACTAGAGTATGGTCAAATTTAAGTAGGTGTTTTGGCAATAAGATATATGGCACTACAAATAAATTGAAAACATTGTTGAAAGAATAAAAGGTAAAATATATTTTTATTAAGAAATCGGTCTATTTATTATTTCCTAAACCTTAAATCTGTCGCTGTAATGAATATGGAAACATTCGCATTTTTCATCATCTGGACCCTTTTTATTGTTGTTTCAATTCAAAATATATCTATAAATTTTACAAGAAATAGAATATACATTTCATTTAATACAGATTTTTCATTTTACATCATTAAAAGAGACTTTAAGAGACTAACGTTTTAATATTATATTAATACATTCCTGAACGTTGCACTACAAGATTCGTCCTGAAAATAATGTGTAACAATATAGGAATATTTACACTAAAACCAGCTAGGTAATTATTTTTTATGTTTTTGTCAAACAATATACATATCGACATATCGTCCTATTATTAATTTAGAGATTTTTGTAACTACATACATATAATATTAACTAAAAACAAAAACCTATCTTAGATGGTTATATAATATATATCTTGTATCATGGTAGCCGGTAGGTCAAAAAACAAGAATACACTTTACAATCAACAATATAAACATCGAAGACATTTTTTTTATTATTTGAAAAAGTTAAATGTTCTTATATAATTTCTATAAATGTTTATCACTATTTTTTTTCTTATCGGCACAACTTAAATAATATCAACTTATTCCGTTCAATTGCTGTACAAATTTATTTTGCTCAAAAGTCCAAAACTTTTCTGAAAAACGTAACTCGACCCAATCATAATACACTTGAACGCATCGGACAAGAAGAGATTTGAAGAAATACCAACAAGAAACTACAGATAACAATACTTTTAGGATTCATTTTTTGTACACAAATCCTTTGTTGAACGAAAATATTATTAAAACAAAATAAAGATAGAATCAAGTGCTGCTCTTAAAACGAATATTTTTAAGTAAAAGTGTGGTAAATGTTATATTCTTTGCACTTCATTCGGTCCTCAGTGGAATTTTGTTTTCAATTATTTATCATCAAACTATGACACAGTTTTAAGTTTTCTAACTAAACTAAAGAGTAAAAAAACATCTTGAGTTTAATTTAATTTAAAATTCAAAGTGGAGAGATGAATGTATTGGTTTCACAATAATGGTTATTTTTTAAAAACAAAAAACAATGCTTCAATCAATCAAAATAGTAGATAGTAATTATTTTGATGATTTAGAAAACGAGAGTATTTATAGAATAAAGGGTTTCTATAAAATCAATTTTGTTTTTTGTTGTTCTAATTTATAAAGAAATTACGCTGAATAATTAAAATTTTCAGCAACTATTTATATTAATATTTTCTAGACATATTAATATTTTTTAAATATTTTGCATTTTAAGTTTATAACAATTTAACATTTTCTATTTTTATTTTTATGTTGAAAATATATTTATTTTCAGTTCAATAATTTAACCTTGTAATTTGCTACAGTTATAAGGCTCCTTATAAATTTATATGACATTTATTTCATTTCAAAATATTTAAATTTTATATATAATATTTACCGTTTCTTTTTTACTATAATCTGCTAGACTGGTCTCCTCAAGAAAAATTGGAACCTTCCAAGGAGGCACCACACTGCATTTATACGGCGGAATACCTTTCACTCCTGGAAGGAGTCCATTTAGCCATTCAACTACCCGATCCGGTTAATATTTATACAGAGTCACTCAGTGCTATTAACAATCTGAAGTATAATTTGCACTCAAGCATTCTAGCAATTAAAATAAGCAACATCATTGAAAAAGCCAAGAAGAACATTCGGTTTATATGGACACCAGGCAATTGTGGAATACATGGCAATGAGAAAGCTGACAAAGTAGCTCGTGAAGCAATTAATAACCCTGTGACTGAAATACGCACATATTCCTCGCTCATAGACATTCATAGGAATGTCATCACCTTTTGTACCAATTTATGGGAATCCGAATGGCGGCGTACACCCAATAACAAATTAAGAAAATAAAAAATACTACCGTATACTGGCCCAAACCCCACATATCAAACCACAAGGATGAAGTAGTTATCAATAGACGTATTGGTCACTCAAAGATGTCCCATGGACATCTTATACACAGAGAAGAACCTGTAATGTGGCCAACCTGCGGAGAACATCTCACAGTCAAGCACCTCCTTGTCCACTATCGTAATTATATAGATACCAGGAAAAGTCTAAATTTGCCCAACAACCTCTTCAAAGCTCTCAATCCAACCCATGACGACTCCAATAAAATAATTACATTTCTAAAACAAATCGATGTTTACAACTTAATTTAAGGACTCGTTATGTTATTATAACCAAAAACAAATTAATATGTACAAACTAAGTTAAGGAACTATTGTTTTACTATATTATGTAACCAAATGCTCTTATTTCTTGTTGCAAGCTAATAACCTTAGCAGTAAAAGCTGTACCATGAATAAAAAAAAAAATTTAAATATATATGAAAAATATTTTTTATAATATCCTTTTATGTTTAAATTTTGTCGAAATTGAATACATACAATTTTTTCTCTAACAGTTAAAGCAATTTTATAGTAATTCAAAAAATATTAATTGTAACATTCCAATATTTCTTATAATTATTATATTACCTGCTACACTCAATAACATTTCTATACACAATTACATTTCTCAAATATTTAGGCTTATTTTTTCAACTATTTATTTTCCCAATGGCTCACAACATTCTATGGCATAGTTGGTTATCATATAATTTTAAAATTAATAATATATCTGATATTTTAAAAAGTAAACCTACCGTATTAGTGTACTACCTACAAATAGAAAAAAAAAATTACTAATTTTAATACAAATATGATATTTATAAACTAAAACTTATCATCCATTAAAATTGCATACTCAACATTGAGAAAAAATAATAACAAGTAAAGCAAAAATAAGCAATATAAGGCCCATTTATTTATTTATTGATTTCATTTATTTTTGTCTATAATATTATTATTATTATATTATTATTATTTCTGTATTATTATTTGTAATACAACATTAGTAATAATAAATTACAACTGTTGCTGTTAAAAGATACAAATAAAAACATAACTATTGTAAATCAACAAAAAAATAAAAATTACACAACAAGAATATATTAAAATACACTAACATTAAAAATAATAATTTACATATGAGTTTGTAATTACAGCTTAATGAATACGATTTCCGTATAAAAACATTTGTAAGCATATGTTCATGGTGTTGAAAGTTGAAACAATAAACAGTTATTAATATCTATCAACAATTATTTAATAATGAAACAATATAATATATGTAATGTCTAGTTTCATTAAGCGTTTTATCTGTTGAATAAAGTCTTAAAATATAAACTGCTTCAGTCATAGTATGGGTTCGAAGTTTTAAATATAAGTAAAACGTTGTAGCTACTTATTGAAATCAACACAATATAGAGGTCCATACTATTGTTCATTTCTGACAAATTCTTTGACACTTAGTCACCAGCGCATAATTTTAATGACGTTAATTCCTTAAAAACGTTCTCCGATTTACTATTAATAAAAAAACATATTGAAACCTTGGATGTTTATTTTCTAATCTTAAAAATAAGAAATATAATATTGCATTTTTAAACTAGATTAGCTGACTATTAAATATTTTTATCATATTCTGCTGCTAGATTATTAAATTAGAATAAAATCTATAATTGTAACCTAAACCACCCAAAATATTCTAAGCTGCTAGATAAAATTATTTTTATATTACATTAAAACAAAAAAAAATCAAATATATTGTAGAACTTCCAAGTTATATTTTTTGTTTTTATACCGCTGGATTTCATAACAAATATTAACATTAATTTTTGTCTGTAATAAAATGTTTATCAATTATTATTTTTAAGGAACCTATCACATAATATATAATTTAGTTCTAATTTTCTTTTTATGTTTTATACTAGCTATTTATGTCCATTACAAAAAGATAAAGTACTCCATTTATAAACTGTTTTCTTTAAAAAATTTCGAAGTGGAACTACCAAGAAGAAAATATGTATAAAACTACTTTTTAGTTAAAAGGAAAAATCGATACAATGCTCTTCGATTCGTTTTTTTCTTCAGGTTAACAACATATTTTATACGGAGTTGCTAAGTTAACAATAAATTGTCCAATACCTTTTTTCTTTTATTAGTTATTACCGAATTCTCAGATGAATTTAAACCAGCCTCAAGCTATATTTCTCCTTCTTATCATTGTACATAACATTACACATGTGACGAAGTATATGGTTTTATAACCTAATAAATAACTTTAAATGTCTTATTCATAAATTGAAATCAAGATCCAAATAATTTATACATTTACTAGTATATGCTAGTATTAGTTATTACACAATACTCCAACCTAATTTAAAAAAAAAATTGTGTTACCTACTTTATTTAAATATTCATATTGTGATGTATGCAAATAACTCAATGTTAGTTAGGTAAAACAATTAAAATATTGTTGTATAGTTTTATAAACTTCACACAGTTTTATTGATTTTTTAAAATATTTAAAATTCTATATTATATTCAAAATAAAATTCTGATTTGGCAGTACAATATTTTTTTTAAATGTCACAAAATATTTGCGTCATATAATTCAATACACGGGTATATCATTAATGCAGGAGCGAAAAGCTAATCTTTCATGGAACAATTGTTTTCGATTAGTACACACGCATGGTGGTACATTATTGCACTTGAGATAATGTGCGTCAAAAATGTGAGATATATATATCAGTTGCATTCGTGAAAGCTTTATTTCGTGATCAGAGTAGAACAATAAGAGCAAAAATAAATTAGCTGTCCCCGTCACACATTGTAGAACTTAGCGATATTATAAATATATATATACGTATATAGTATTATACACTTATTATACACGACAATGGTGTGTGCGTGTGGCTCGTGATTTCGGAGTGGCAGTGGAATACACGTGAAGAGTTAATGCACATAAGAGATACGATACAGCGTATGGTCACGAGTATGGAAAAAGAAGGAGGAGATGAAAATAATAAGAATGAAGAGAATGAGCAGTGGGGGAGAAAGAAGAAGTAGAAGAAGAGGAGAAAGGAAAAGTGAACCGAAGAGCGGACATCCGGCTGACATGCGCTACCCGTATAATTAATCAACGACGTTTTGCCGGTTAAACGTAATTAAACATGTTTATGGTAGAATGATAAACGGGCTCTCTTGGCCGACGTCGTGCTATATAGCCTGCACCACCGCACCACTATGCCTGCACCTCGTCCTGCACTGCACTGACACCTCCATCACCACCGCCGGCACCACCGCCCCTTACTTAAGCCGTTCTCAGGTCTAAACGCATGGCGCACGTCGTCTCATCTCTTCGGCTCATTCATTAACCTGCTCGCTCGTAGAGGAACAATCACGCTATCTCTTTTATGTGCAAACTCGAAAGAGAGAGAGAGAGAGAGAGAGACAGAAAGAGATAGTGAGGCGTCGCGAAATATTGTAATGGATTTGCGACGCGCCGTCTCGAAGAAACAATGCTGCAGTCATACTAGAAATCCTCTGTGTGTGGGCACCAGTTTGAGTTTGAATGTATGAGTTAGCAGACACTCGCACACTCAGATTTACCGACAACTTACACATAATTAGTATAATATATACAAGCGCACTCGTGAGTGAGAGTAATTTAGACACTTCTAAGTATGAGTATTTGGTCCGTCATCGAAGCGCCAAAACACTCGGTAGCAACGTCTCGCGTCCGTTGTTCCGAAAAAAAATGTAACTACTGATTTGTGAATAATAGACAATGTTACAATATTATTAAGTACATTAAGTGGCTAGGTAAATAGTATATGTCACAAAATTTAAACGAACGTTTAGAAAAATAATTACTAGAGGTTGGCAATTGTGGTTAGATGGATACATGATATTTTTTACGAATTTCAGTTTATAAACTATAATATTAGCTATCTAATGTAGTATACAATGTTCATAACCCATAATTGCAGAGATCACCAATTAATATTTTTGGAGGGCTATTTAAGGAATTTAAGAAGTTTTCAGGGCCCAACAAAATGTAAGTACATGTTAAAAGAAAGAAAATAAAGGCAAAATAAAAATCTCTTTTGGTATTCACCATGAAAAAAATTTTAAAAATTAATTTTTTGTCTGCCGGCCAGATGAATCTTGTACACGGGTCACATGTAGCCCCCAAGCTACCATTTTGTTGCCCATGGTCTATAGTGTACGAGTCATTATAAAATACAATTATAATAAATGTCTGAGACTTGAGTATCAACGGCTGTTTGATGGTAGTTTTATTATCTGCAGCTACCTATTATTTTATAATTCACTGGTTTTATTGAGTTGAACGTATTTCCATTAGTTAACTTACAATGAAATCATGTTACAGGTTAGAACAGGTGCTTTAACGTCACAGTATGTTGAATTTTAAAAACTTAAGTTCTAAAACTTACTCACCATTGAACTATGTAATATGTAGTGGTTTATGGGAGCATAATATGTATTTTTTTTACTTTTTTGCATCCTAATAAATTATTATTAATTAAAGATGCTTTAACTCTTTTATTTCATATTTTTATATAGTATGTACAGCCTTACAGTATCTACTAATATGAATGTCAGGGTTTTGTTATAGGTATTAATGACTGATTAACGTCAACAAGATAATTTTAAACAACTCCACTTATTCCTAATAACAAATATACCAACTCTGCATAATATGCATACATAATTGTATTTGTGTATGTCATTATAGTAGTGCTATTGTACGTGAGACCTGTGCTTCAATTTAGGTTAAACATAGTTTATGACTTATCTAATATTACTATGACTCAATTGTAAAATTATTAACTAGTGAATTGGTTTTGTTGATAACTGTTTTTTTTTCATTTATATTGCAACGTAAATTATCATACCAAATTCATTGCAATGTTTTATATTATGTGCATAAGAAAAAAAAATTATATAATTAGGTATGTAGATTATAATTATGTACACAGAAAGATGGATAAAATAAAAGATAATTAATAAATAGGCACCTTTGTATAACAAAACAGGATTCACCAATTATTAGGTAAATAATCAATGAAGTCACACCTACGTCAGTACATGGAACAAGCATTATATGCCAAAACAACGAAAGTCGTATATATGTACACTATAAATTCATCATCACCATGATGACATCTCCCTGACACATTAATTTTTATTTTATGTCAAGTAATTTCACTAACATTATTTATCTCTTTGAAATATTTCAGTTAAATAATGTTAATTTAGATATTGAAACGTAATATAAATTAAAACCTAAATAAGTTTTTTTTTGTGGTTTAATTTTAATATATTTTCTATGGCAAATTTAATATTAGATTGTTGTTTTGATCAAGTTTTACTATTTTTTAATACATGTGTATTATGTAACACAATGTTTTTTTTATCAAATATCTAATTTATTTCAAAAGAAAACATTTTATATATATTTTGATAAATCTACGTGCTGGAGGGAAAAAATGTTAAAAACATACATAATTTATGTAAGACATAATTTATAAGTATGTAAGTACAAAATATGTCGTGAGAGTACAATTTTAATTTGAAAACTTTAAATTGCGACATTTGTATGTACACAACATAAAATAAATTTTAAACAAAAGCCACCTTTAAATGTATAGTTAGATATTCATTGCTGTATTACCTTTTTAACTTAAATAATCATATTTCAATCGTAAAGTATTTATTTTACTAGTAAAATATTGTACGCTTTTATTGAATATAAGAGATTTGTTTTGTTTTCCAGATAAAACATGATAGGTAGGTACTCAAGTATTGCTATTGTTATCAGAGAACTTTTCCTAATTATATAATATATATCCTAATTCATCAAAATTAAAAATTATATAGGTATAACAATTGTAACAATATTCAATTAATTAATGAATAAAGTAATAAAGCCAAATAATGTATTATACGATATTATACTATTTGGGTTTAATACGTATAAAGTAGGTACTAATAATATAAGAAAATCATATAAGTTACATTTCGATATTATATTGTATAATGCTTATAACTGTTTCGGAGTATAATATATTAATTGCAGTAATATTTGTTTTAAACTTAATACTAATAATATGATATAAGCTATATTATATTATGTTTAATATTTTCAAACAGAGAAAATGTGACTATAATACAGTAATAGGTACTTAATGAATTGCGTACATGGATGTCGCTATTTTGCCTATTCAATGCGCCGGCATCGGATGGGGAAGTAAATGATGCAACAATTAGAACACCCTAATTGTTACAATAAATGCTTATCTGTTCTTCTTACAAATTGTACGACGGACGTGGATTTAATCAATTAGTAAACCTTTGTAGGGGAAAAACGAATGGTAGTACAATAATTGTGGCAAGTATTACGTGATAAAAATTACAGAGGGAACGTATGGACTATGGACAGGTCGTGTGTGATGATATGCGGCTCCACAGCAGCAGCTGTGACAAACTATTTTCGAGAGGAAAAAGGTTGTCCTCACCTTGCAATTATAATAGTTATTATTATTATTATTCAAGGCATTATGTCATATATATATATAATATATGGGTGTAAATATAAATGTGCGTCTATGCATATATATACGGGAGTACGTGACCCTTCCACGTGCTTTTTTTTTCCAGTGAAAATATAGAGGAAAAACATTTTTCGACCTGAGGGACAATTTGACACGCTCTATTGAACATTGGAAATGTGCATGACCGGGTAGCTATCTCTCAGGTAGTGCTAACAAAACCCCCAATCTATTCCGTAGAGTTTCACCATCCCCACACGGGTATACCTTCGGTTCAGTTAATTCTTTTTCTCTATAAGATCGAAGTACTGATATAGACACGAGAGTTTCTAGTTTTTATTTTCTTTAAACCACATTTTTTTACAGTTTTTCACAAAGGATTGACCAAAAAAAAAATATTTCGACACAAATATGATCAACCAGTTAAGTACGTATTATTTTCTCAACCTAAAAAATAAATATAAATTCCTATGTTTTTGTTAATATTATACAAGTATTGACTCGAAACAACAAAAAATATTGACTTTTCTTATTACAATCGCTGTACTTTATAGATTATATGTGTGTATACAAAACGTTTGTTATACATAACAATATATAATATTTTTATGTTATTATATTAGACAGTATATTTACACTATATACTACAAAACTTTATATATGTTATCATTATATTGAGACATAACTCAATTCTATTGACGACATTATACTTTTACTTCAATGATTACAAATAAATCAAACTACACTATGTATTTTTAATATATTTTTTTTTTCGGGAAATCATTGTATTTATAATAATAGTTTTAAATTATATTTACATTTTATAAATTAGTGTGTGGTGCTTGCCAAAAATAAGAGATAACGTCTTATAATACAATTAATTCAAGTTCTACATGAGTATTTATAGAAACATGAAACTAGAACGTTGTAATTTTATCTGAACTCGTAAAAAAAATGATAAATTATTAAAATAATGTTTACTTTGTTTAAAAAAAAAGAGAATAATGTGAATTTAAGGATAATCTCAATAAAAACTTCGTCTGAAAATTAACGATCGATGACGCATTAGGATAGTGAAATGTCAATTCAGTTGAATATAAATTACTTTAATTTAAATCGAATATCCATCTTCACTCTAAAGCTTCGTGTCAACGGTGAGTAGCAAATAGTCTCAAAAGGATTTGTCAACATTTGATTAATCATTAATTCACAGTGCGTAAAAAAGTACTTTGAGGTATGAACATGCACCTACCATCATAACGCATTTGAAAGTTCAAGAAATATATGATAATATGAATATTATACATCCCTCTATTTTTATTAAATACCATAATTCGCTTGAAACACGCATTCATTTATGATTTATATAAGAGAAGTGTATTCTACCAAGTGCAGCATATATTATGGTAAATATTATGTAATTGAAAAATAATATGTTTTCATATTAAAAACTTTTATTAGATTAAATATTATATCTAATATTAATACACAATATAGTAATAACAGACTGTGATATAACAACAAAAGAGCTGAAGAACAAAATGTATATATTAATATTCACATTGGAGATACCATTCGTGTTTAAAATGTTTCTTTAAAAACTAAAGTATACAAATATTGATGACTGCAAGGTCGTTTAGCGTGAGCAACAATGATTGAACTTCTCGGGGGAACCAAAAACCCATTTTTCATATCATAATCCGTAATTATGGTAGCAATAACTGAGTTCAAAGGCTTAAAATCATACGAAAGCCATATTATATGTTTTGTTAACATTAAATTGGGTAATATAAAAACAAAGTACCTATTTTCATATTTATGTTTAAATTTTCTAAAGAAAATATGGTTACAGTACACACGTTAACAAAACACATTTAAATGATAAGTATTTATAAATCATGAGTTTATAATATTTTACTAAAAATGCATTATCTTTTCAAAACTATTACTTAATTATAGAATAAAAATGTATAAATAGTAAAATAATAGGTTTATTATATACTTTTTAAATTTCCATACAACATTTGTATGAAATTATTTCAAAAAAACAAAAACATAATTATAAAATTTGAAATGAGCTGAATTTATTTCAGTCATTACATTCGAATGCGTTCACTGATACGTTCACTTTACTGTTATTATTATATTGGCTAGAAAACAGCTTTTGAACAGTGAAATACGATTTTCTCAGGGTCTTCCGAATGCGTTTCCGGATATCCACTTCGCCGCTATTGCGCCGTCGTTTCTACCGAATGTCAAAGGTGTAAGGCCGCACATGGTACAAATCGTAGACGGACTGCGGTAGTGGTTGCGGTAGCATTGGTACTAGAGATCACGATGACGAAGGTAGTGGTGGTGTTCGGTCAATGGCAGTAGAAATTCGGTTTCGGGCATTGATGAGGGTTCAAACGCACGTCCTTAGTTTCTAACGCAAAGTTCTCAATATAAACTTGACTGAAAGCTTTTGGCTGGTTATAATCAGGTGGCGAATGAAGAGTAAAATTTAAAAAAAATAATAATTGTTGTTGTTTCTTTAATATATTACAATAGTGTATTATATACTCTCATAGTCTAGAAGTTGGATTATTATTAATATAATGTGATGTTTTCAATATATTCATATTGATTTAATTTAAGATCCTACTTATTGGAATTAATTAAAAACAGTTTTACAACAATGAATTTGTTATTATAGATTTCAATACAATATCAAACTACAGTTATTTATTACACATTTTTATTTCTAATACAGCGGTTGGTATTAATATTTTGGATCATTTTAAAATTAACTTAAATATCAAACATTTTCAGTTTGTACGATGGACAACAAAATAGATAGTGAAATATTCTGGGGTAGAGTTTTAGTTGATGTATTATGTTAATATAATATAAACTTTAGACGAAAAATAAAAGGAAGCTCACTACAAATTATTCGTACAGTCCCATTTTTATTATTGTATCGCGTCTCTACAAAAACTTTAAAATTCCTTTTATAATAGACTTATACTGTTGAAACAAAATTTAAAATAAAAACACAAACCAACAGGTATAGGAATTGGATATCAAACAAAAAATGCGTCATGTTATTTAAATATAGCTAACAACGCAAATATTTTAAATTATTTTAGCAATGAAAAAACAATTGTTTATTCATTGAGGATTCAATTAAAAAATTATTAATATTGAATCTTAGTATGGATTCAAACATCCTACGCTTATGTTATTTTCTTTATATTAAATGTTTATAGTTTTCAAATTATATTAATTTATAACTTCTATATTGTAATAGTTTTGAAGTATTAATAATTTTTTGAAACAATTTATCACTTATTAAAGCTATAGCAGGTGATGATGTACATAATAATATAATATGTTTTAGAATTTATGAATAAAACCGATTTTATTTTTTTTTACTAAAAATTTAATGTAAGGACTTGGTTGTCGTTTATTTAAAATAATTAATTTAATTTTGAATATATCATCATTAATTATTAATCATATATATATATATATTTAATTATTTGAACGAAATTTAATATCATTTCTTATGAATAGGTATATTATATTAAGTTTATAAAGGATCATATCCAAACATTTTAGAGCATACATTTTAATTACAATATGCTAATACGCAAATTTTTGTCTGTAACTGTAACACGATATTTAAGTAAAATAATATTGAGTATAATCATGAATACTCTATTTAAATGCAACATATTAAATTTATTAAGCCCTACACCCATTATTAATTATTCACTCACTAAATACTTATCACTTATCATATAAATTAAAATAACTTGGTTTTTTAAAATAAAAAAACATTATTACAAGTTACAAGTATAATAGTATGTTTTCCTAATGTTATATAAATTAATATTTTTAAGATACGAGACTGCAAATACCACGTTGTTCAAAATAACATTTTTTGTACTTATTAATTTACCATAGTTTTAAGTTTATAATACATTTTTTATGTAAGATAAAAATAATGATTTTATTTGATTCCATTAATGCAATGTAATTTAATTTCCAAATGATACTCTATAATAGTTTAACTATTTTTGTATAGTAATATAAATAATTCAAGTTTAAATAAATAGATGAATGAATTTAATAATTAATATATGAATTTAATATTTATTAATATTAAAGCATTATAATTTTAAAAAGAAATTGATTAAGTATAATATATTTTTCAAGGATAATAACGAAAAATATAAATACGTTACATATGATTATTGTACAAATGCAAATATGATTAATTAGGGATGGAATAAAAAAAATTGTATACTGTCAATGATATTCTGAATTTCTAAATACTTAATTTATTTTATTTTATTAAAATGTAAAGACAATTATATTAATAATATTTAGGTGCTCATATCCATGTGTAAAAAAATGAACTACACCTACATAGAATTACCATTAATCAAAACCCTAATTTATGGAATTTTCTTTAAAACTACACTTAAGCTTAACTTCAACAAAATCCATTAACCTATTTTTGGAACATTTAATAAGAAAACATAATAATATGAGAACAACTTATAATTATATACAACAATAAATATCTTTGACATTAATTTGGTAAAATTATTTCTGAAATTCATTAAACCGATGTATAAAACGAAAAATTCCGGAAAATATTTTTTTTATGTCCTCATATTTGTATTTAATGTGTTTTTTTATGTTATCGATATGGTATAGGTACCTGACTATCTTTTCGTAAAAAAAATAGAAACTTACCGTGAAAATGATGTATGTAATAAGTTTATATTCTAGTCACATAGATAAATGTACTTTAGTAGAAAAACCTCAAACGCTCAAGTGAAAAAAAGGTTTATATTAAACTATACCACACCTGTTGCAAACGTGCATCGAAAACAGCAGTTTCAAAAGATATTTATTTTAACGATTGGTAAAATTGTGAACAAAATTTATTCATTAACTTTTCTTTGAAAAAAACAAATTTCAAATATTACGAAAAATGTAATATATTTACTTAGGCTAAATAAAATATTATATTCAAATGTTAAAATATTTTCACCTATGGTCTCAGTAAGATGGTATTGTGTCGTCGTCTTAAGAAAGGACTACATATTATATAGGTACCAAAATTTTTTTTACATGTCTTTTTACTACAATTTTTAGCTTTCTGGTCACGTGGGAATTCACATGAAATATTTTTACTGACATATTTAGCAATGGAGAAATGTCCATCGCAACAAAAATACACCGTGGAGCCAGGCCACAGCTAGATGAAAATTTTAGGGTTGTGAGTTTCAGGTGGTGATAGAAGGGAATTCAAAGTGGAGAAAAATAAAAAAATATACGCCCAAAAAAAAAAAAAAATACCAAAGGAACTTCAGTCAGCTGGAGAGGAAGAAAACCAATAAAAACGACGTCAATATTAGGACGTACTTTTTAAGTCTACTCTCTTCATCCCACCACTCATTCAACTATAGAATCAATGGCCTAAGAAAAAAATGTACGGTGAATCATACAAAAATATATATATATATATACAATATATATGTACACTTGACAGTGCGAAGCATTTGCAGTAGTGAACACAATGCAAAAAAACCATCAAAAACCAACGTTAAGCTGACAGATGAAAAAATATTTTAAATTTGCAAGTGTTAATAAAAACGCAAATAGTTTTTTATTCTAAGAAATTTTGATTTCGTGGTTATTGTAAACTCGTTAACATAATATATTTTGAATTCCAATCACGGATAAATTAATTTTCCAATTATAAACATATTTTATTATTACAGTCTACAGAAATAAAATTATTTGATTTTATACTTTGTATAATAACTATAAATGTAAATTTACTTAAACATAGAAACTATTTTATTAGACAACTATTTATTAATAAAAAAAATAGGTTTGTTGTCACTTATCAGTAGCCTAACCAGTAACCCTAACCAGTGCTTGAAAATGTCACATCTCACCATGTCACTCAAACAATAATAAAAATAAGAATTGTGGCAATGTATTATCAATATTTTTAAACCATTGTATTAAAAACTTATGCTTCGATACATAAGTTATCAATTTTGTTTATCTTCAAAAAAATATTTTACCATCCATAAATCGAAAATTCAACTTTAAAACAAATGTACCAACAATTAACAAGATAAATTTGGTATCTGAGACCAGACTTGTAGTTGAAGATCGAAGCATTTTATTTAATATAAAACGTAGATAATCAAAGAAATACAAAAAAAAACCCACATCGTTGTAAAATCAATACATCCGTCGTAGAGTTCAGATTCTAAAATACCATCAACAATCAGAATTGATAGATTTATGTTTTATAAAGTATATGCTATATCAATGAGCATCTTTGACAATTTATATGAATTTAAGTGAAATTATTAACTGTAGAGAACGATATTTATATTGAATAAAATATATGTATGTAGATTTAAAAAAAATAATGATCTATAAAACTCTATATTATATTATATTTTTTGTCATTGAAATATTATAGTATATATTATTGTACTTATAACTATTTGATATCTATATAAACGCACAATAATTACTAAATACATAGTATTATCCTGAGAAAAAAACTATAAATAAATATACATGAAAGTTTTTCGACAGTTTAACACAGGGAACAATATAATTCCTATATATTATAATCAGCTTATAAAAGTCTTAGTAATTTATTTTTTCTTTTTCTATTTAGTACCGACGACAACAGTGACTGCGACACTGTAAACGTAAGAACTCAAAAAATTACTTTAAAAATGGTGCATATATTTGCCCTAGGTGTTTAATTATACCCATGTATCACACTATTGAAAATTGAAGTAGATACTATTGATCTAATGAACTTAAGGTAAATAATGTCAATGCCTATTGTATAGTACCTACTCATAATACTGAGTAAAATAAGAAAATGTGAAAAATTATATTTAATTTTATACATACTTGGATTTTCAATCATTAACTCATTTGTTAACACTTCTTAGATTTTTATAGGTACATTGATTCATTCATAATATTAATTATTTGCATATTGCATCAGAGCATTTTTTTTTTTAAATAGTGGAGCTTATTAATTATTTATAATCTATAAATTGATACATACTTTAATTAAATTTGATGAAAGAATTGTATAATAATGACTGTGAATAACTTGAAGTGAGACTTGTAGTCTAGTCACCTTTTACAATGAATTTAATGTGTATTATTTACTGTATAAGTAGTAAGCACAGATTATATAAAACTAAATAGTGCACTCCCTATTCGGCCCATGTGATTCTCAAAAAGGTAAAAAAAACAAAACTCACTTCAAATCAGTGTAATCACGAATGGGGAAAATAAGTATTTATGAGAAATGATTGATTATTAATTTTATCACTGATTATCACATGTTTATCACTCGAGTCAAATTTTCTTACCATTGTAATATTATTTGATACAGTAATTTATTACAGTAAATAATATGTTATGCAATAATTTATTTTTATATGTGATCCTACTGCATTGAGTTAGATTCGAGTTATCAGTAAGTTCACAAGTACACCATCTGGTTTTATATAATCTGTGGGGTAACCATGTCTTATAAGCGAAGTATATGTCTGCACCAATTCAGTCTTGAGAGGTTGTTAGGAAGTGTCTTTGAGGCCATTTGTGAGAAGAAGTGGTTGAAGTTTGGAACGGAAAAAAAAATGTAAATCGTGGAGAATTTTTTCATTTTTGGCTATTGGTTCACCAGATATTAAAAAAAAAAAAAATAATAATAATAATATCAAGTACATATTAATTTATATTATTATCATTAAAGATAAAACCTGTGTGTGATTATAATAATTGTCACTTGAAAATTTGCATATATGTATTTAATCTAGAATATAATCTGCATAAATTATTAACTATTAGGTAAATAACTATTTTTTGATAATAAGTTGCATTATGATAACAGAACTATAAAGAATGTTTCAAACGTTTAGCGCACGTACATCAAACAAAGTTATGATTAAGTTAACCCGGTTGAATGTGAATATCTTACAAATTTCATGTGATCTGTTTTTAAGTGTATTAATTATTTGTTTTCATTTTAAAGTGCCAAAAGGTGATAAGGAGTCCAGGGCAAATAATGAAATATTAAATAATAATAATAATCATGTTGACAATATAAATACAATGATAATATGATAGCAAAAAAGTTATAACGCAATCATGAATACCAGTAACAACATGAAGGTCATATTTTATGACTGTATGAGGTCCGCAAGTAGCCTGATTAGTGGGCATGGAAAAACTGAGGACAGTTCTCAAAGAAAATGTAATATTGATAATTACTGTGATACATAGGTGGTTGGAATTTGAAAGTTGCGATAGTACCAAACAACAATGATCAAATTAACATTTTGTAATAACAGTTATATGATCAATGTCATGAAATTATTATTATACTATCGTCAATCAGTAGGTTAGATAGTTTATGAGTAAAATTATTATTGTAAGGAAATTCTAAAAATTAAAAAATGACATTTATAGTTTTCAAATTAAGTATTTTCTGAACTACACAATAACCTTTATTCACCCATATTATATTAACCCAAATATAGTAAAACGGTTATAAATTCACCCCAAAATGCCAACACTGGATGGTTTTCCACCTCCTCCCTTTCTCACCTTCAAGTCTTCTACATGAATTAAAATATAAATAAATTTTATTATTTTGCTTATTGTTCCACATTTATTATGTAGATACCGATTGTAGAAAGATCGACATTTTAAAATAAAAAACTTAACGGTTATGAGCAACGCACCGACGTTTGTTTACATTTTTTATTCTGGTGTTTGAACACCCAAATAAACGATTCGGGTGCAAAATATTCTGATTATAATTAAATATGATAGATTAAAGTGTGGTTTAGCGATGTGGCAATACTACAGCTGATGGTGCGTGAAAAAAATATAAAAAAATATAGGTATTAACATTATATCGACGGGACGACGTTTAACAGTATTTCTGTTCAGTTGTCACGGACTCACTGAGTTCTATTTAAACCCGCAACCTGCATTGTAATCGTTATCCATCGACTACGTTTGTCACCCAAGGCTTCGGTTTTCCTTTTACAGGAGTCTCTGAAACGTCTGTGTTATAATTATATTTCATTCTTATTATTAATGTAATATAAAATAGCAAGATAGCAAGGTATGAGCATACAGCGTACCCTTAGTCCTTATTTCTCCACAAACATTATTTTTTCGTTTCATCAATTCACTATAGATCAATATTCAAACTGTCAAGTCGTCACGATATTATTTTTAAGCATTTACCTAATTATTATTTATTTCAGATAAGTCGGAATGATTTGGAATTACTACGTTATTATCATTTTTTTATGGAATAGAACATAATAATATAATTAATTAGGTACACATAATATTAATTGTAGGTATAATATACATAAATTATATTGCAACTATTTTTTTTACTATTACTACTACAGGTAATTGGATGATTTGCATAATAAATTAGAATAGCTCAGAAATAAATTAAATTTTTCTTTGTGTATTATTTGCCGTTGTCAAAGAAAGTTTTTGACATTAACAAGATTAACAGCATCAATCTAGCACAAAGCATAAGATTAATTCAACGAATATAATTTATTATTTCATAGTATATCATATATTATTGAAATTTGCATTAATAAAGTTTTAATTAGGATGCCAGATTTTCAAACAGACCTTTAAAAAAAAAATCTCTCCTAGGTTTCACCTACCACAGATTCTGACCACCATTCTAAACCCAACACTAAAATATATGCGGACGCCATGCCACCAAAAAGCAAACCAAATCATCGGGACATTTATCAATTATTTTTTTCAAACTTCACTATAATCTAAATACTTTAAAATTTATATACTAATTTTTTATACTTTTAGTTAGCCTACTAATTACTCTCCTTTCGTCCGTTTTCAATTCACTCGTCGTCAAAAAGATTGTCTAATATTTTTCCTTTTTTCTTTTTCAGTTTCTTTCAATCACTCTCATCACTATCTTATGTGATGTAATTATATTTATAAATTTCATTCTCTTTACTTTCATAATATTGGGTTTAATTTTAATGCCATGGCATTGTGTTATAATATATTATGTTATTTTAATAACGTTATAAATATATTATGTCTTTCTGAAATTAATTTATTATTAGTGTTAGTATATTATTTCTGTATATTCAGTTATTTTAAGTTCTATAAGGATACCTTGTATATTGCTTGTCTAGTTAGGTTAATTATGTAATTGTCGAGCTATAATCGAACATACTGAAAGCTCAAAAAAATAAAAATAAAGTTTTAATTAAAATGTATAACTTCTTTGTGTATTTTTAAAAACACCAATATCAAGTAATTTGTATTTGATATAGATTATTTTAATCGTTAGCAGATACAAAAGAATCCATACAATGACATATCCTTAGTAATCGTATTATTCCCTTAAAAATGAGAAGAAATAAAATATTGTGCTAAAGTTATTATATGATTATTAAATAAATACATGAACAAACTAAAACAGTGATTTCCAGATTTTACTACAAAAGTTAACCAACTATAATCAAAATGTCTTAATGGTCTTAGATATTTCAAATTTGACAATGATTTAAAATATATAAAAACCTATTAATTAATCTAGCTTGGTATCTATTACCAAATATAAAAAAATATTATATAAAATATTATATAAACAACAAACATACAGTTCTGCTAGGTATAGTATTTTGAATACATAAACAACGTATATAAAATGAGTTAAACGTTTAAAGTATAGGGAACCCTTTTGCTCTTGGGCCATCTCCTACCTAACTACGTTGCAAATAAGTTTTGTAATTTTGAATATTAATAGCGTTAAGTTACTGTAAAAACATAGTGTACAAACAAAAATCTTATCTTCTAGGTAAATATAAATTTAAATAATAAGATGTAAAGTTTTCAGTAAAATTACCTCACGGGACAATTGGTTTAAATGATTACAATGATAGTTAATGGCGGAAATATTTTTATTTAGAACTTTCATTATGAGTTACGACAAACGTTACGACCGTCTTTAGAGTCCATTAGCTCTTATGTTATATTTATCATAGTTATATTAATAATTTTATAATTTCATTATCATTACGTCATATTTAAGCCACTATGTACTTTCAAATTTGTTACATAAGAAAACTTATAGTATAAATAAAATTACGAGCTCTATAATATTAGCTTGTTTATATTACGATAAGTACTGTCTCACATTTAAATTTAATCTAAAATCTATGTAGGTATGTGCTTGGTGCTTAGTACTCAAATAATTATAAAAAACAGACCTTAATTAAACACACGATAGAGTGAAAAAGCATCAAAATTATTTTAATAATTTGTTTTTGTACAATTTATTATGTGTGTACTACTATATTATTATATACTTAATATAATTTCCACCATTATATACTATCTACTGGATACAACATACATTTTATTTTTTAAGTACCTATTTATATTTTGTATTACAATTTTCTTAATATTTTCTTTTATTCGTTTGCAAATTGCATATCTAATTGCTATTCACCTGTAATGTTGTATTATATTATGCGTTATATGAATTATTTTTAAATACATTAGAAGATCAAGTCTAAATTTTTTTTTTTACAGAATTTTTAATTTTTTCATCATACAATACCCAATTTAAATTTAAAAATGTATTTTTTATTGGCAGTGTTAATCACACAACTTTTTTAATCTATAGTCACTACATAGTTTCATTTTTAAGTTACAGCACAAAAAAAGAACATTCAATCAATAAATCATACCGTGGTGATATATTTTTCAAAATTTAATCAAATTTTAGACATTAAATGTGGAAGGGTGAAAAAATATTTATATTTCCACAATGCCTCTGGCGCTACTGAACCAATATCTCTAAAATAAAAAAATAGATACAATTGGAAATGGATCTATACAATATACATATTATATTATCCGTTCGTTGTAACGACATTATTATTTCTTTTAACAGTGTTATACCATACAATGAATCCGAGTATATGTAAGTGTTAAAACGATTACGTTGTGAGAAAAAAATTAGTATAAATATACAGAGAAAAATAGAATTACTGTATATGCATAATTACTATATAGGGTGACATTATTCAAAGTTGAAAAGTTCACTAAGTTTCGTCAAGGCGCAGAACAATAAAACCATGTCCGACTGTAAACACGGTAAAGTGATGGATTTCTAAAGTTTCTTTTTAGGTTACTGCACTGCTGTAACTGACAAACATATATAAGTATGGGTTCCGTTTTCTTTTTGTTTTATTTTTATTTTTGTCATTCTTGTTCGCTTGCCACCACCCTGCATAATATATTGATATACTACAAACAATACGCAGACTTGTCGACTCCCCTATAATATATAAGTATATATGCTCATACATGACGTTTGTTTAATATGATTTATAAGGTCTATATAGGTAATTCCTATACAAATTGATTCATTTTTGAGCTCATTGTTTAAAAATAAAACAACTGTATTATTATAGTAATATGTCTACCTTAAGTAATAAAAATGACACCCAATATTTTACAACGAAAGCGATCCTTCTATATTATCCATGATTGTTTACATTATAATTAATTTAACCCACACTTTCAAAATCGTTTGGTTTTTTTACTTTTGAATTACAACGCTCGACATTTACTCGACCTATGCAATATAATAATATCATGGTATGAACGTTTGACAAACGATATCAACGTTAAAAGTAGACAAATTAATATTATCATTATATTTTATTATACCCCTATCCTAAACCATATTATCTATATATTAAGACTCATACCTACAAGAATACTATTTTCCACAAACAGTTAGAAAATAGGTAGGTATAACTGTTATTATAAGGTGCCGATAAACTATTCCACTCAAGAGCACCTACTGGTGTTTTAACTCTCAAGTCAGGAATGGGCAATTCTTTACTGAATAAGAACCGGACATGGAAAGTATTGGCATGTAATGTACAAGTGAAAATTAAAAGTCAACCCCGAAGAAAAACATTGAGTTTATAATGACCTTGGATATAGAAATTTAAATTTGACTACAAACTATATAATAATTCATCGTCATTATTAATCTCACTTAAAATTATATTTAAAACTAATATGAATGTTTATGATAGGTAGGTACTGTTGCTTTACGATTATATAATATATATATTTCCGTTATTGGTTACGAACAATATTTTCACGTAGGTGCGATGATTTCGAACTAACAACATCAATAAATACCTGTCGCATGATAATAATAAATAATATGACAATGCAGGTTTTTGGGCATGCGCAGTGATGTGCAGGTGAATTGGGGTGAGCTCAGCTATGTAAGTAATATAATATGTACTATCTAAGTACTTACATAATATAATATATGCATTATATATGCTTGTGGTGCGTTTAGTATCACTATGTTAACAATGCGGGAGAACCTATGACACATGTATATTGTACATATTATAATATTATATATTAGTTTATTTATATATTATAGTGGTGAAGAAAATATGGAGGTCTCGGCATGGGACTGGAATGTGATCCTGTAAAATGCTCTTATAGGTGCCGCCCACCGAACATTGTAAGCGAGCGATTTATAAAGCGTAGGTTTGTACCTTTGACGGCTGTCGTGGTGGTCATAGCCTCATCGGTAACGAAAATGCGGTCACGTGGCCTTACCTACTTATTATATACCCGCTTAGACCATAAGTCGCATCACCTAGACGGTAATAGATGTACCTTCATTTAAAATCGTTTATAATAACGTTTTGTAGACCAGGCAAAAAATATTTTGTAGAAACCGATAGTGATAAACACCAGTTTAAAAAAAAAGTACAAAGCAGACCACAGTGATTAATTACATTATAGTACTATTATAGGTATTTAAATCACAAATCGTCAAAATATAAGTGTATTTTCATTAAATATATAAATAAATTATCACTAGGTGTTGCTGAATCAAGATGATATTTTTGTGGGTAACATATTTTTTTTTCTTCTAAAAATCGTGTTTTATTTTGGTTTTTTGATTTCATATGATTGATAGCCAAATAATTTTAAACTGATTGTTTGATATTGTGCATAATATTGAAATGTATTTTTTGTTAATCTCAATTTGTATATTGTTTTATTCTTACTATGTAATTGTCAAGCTATCATAGTCTATACTAGTAGTTTAAAAAAAAAAAAAAAAAAATTGAAATGTATTTTTGTCATCAACCATGGATAATAATATAGTGGTCCATATACTGTGTGATCATTATAGATAAATTTGTCTAAGTTCATTAAAGATAAATATCATTACATCAGTGAGTACGGACATTATAAGAACGTCTAAACAATAACTAATAAAAATTAGCACTTAAAACATAGTAATTTTAGTGTGTCCTTATTTGGTTATTAAACCCAGTATGTCGCTACAGCCTGTGTCATTATAAATGATTTCCTAGCAATACTAGTTTATTATTATATTATATTCCTAAGCATGATTTAGTGGAATCGTTAAGATCTTCGGATATCGTGTCAAAATACTTTTAGTTGTTGAACTATTGGCTATTCGACGATAAGTTAACCAACTCTGGGACTGGAGCGAATAGGCAGCAGTTTGACCGAACCGGCATTGGATTTTCGTTTTATGTGCTATTACAACCTCTGCCAGGTTCTGAACTTCAAAGTTATTGTTTACAGAGCAAATCATCAGAGTTTAGCAAGTTCCAGCACGTGATCTAAATAAATTTATAGAATAAACCAATATCGTGATGCGATTACCTACAAGGACATAATAATATATTATGATAAGTTTTTTTTTGTACACGCGAGCTGGTGTACATAAACTATATACTTAAGTTACTATGCTAAGCAAGAGATAACCTGGTGTGGTTTTTTTTATAACGATTGCTGGAGGAAGTTTTTGACTAATCAGAGGTGGCTTTTCATTGAGAATAATTTCAGTGATTTATATTTTTAATTAACCCTTTAGGTAACAAACTTGTCTCATAATCTTTTAGGGAATAAAGTATTTTTTTTTTAATAATAATAACTACTTTGAATAATTTGCAACACCTTCCTTCCAAATTATAGAAACCGACCTTTAATCTGTCAAGAGGGCTAATAACTATAAGATATTATAATGATGGAAAAATAGAACAAAAATGTATTTGTTTATGAAATCAATTTTCAATAACAATGAATAATACACATCACAAAAACTAGAATAACTAGCTTAAACTAAACAAAAATAGTTATTTTCTATAATCTACTTAAATTCTTAGGTATATAATAAATAAAAATATTATATTTTTTTTGTTTATATACTGAACAAACTAGTAAACGTTGAGTTCTTAAAACTAACAGATCTTTTTTAGTGTAAAAATGTTTCTATTTTTGTCAGTGAGCACCATTCAAAGTATCATTTTTATAGAATGCGATAATAGTGCCATTTTCCAATTACGGAATTATATCGACAAATCATATCCTTCTATATTTTATTATTCATATTTAAAAACACTAAATTATTTTAAATCCAAAGGTATTATTCAAAATTGTAATTATGAGTTATGGCAGGACATGCATTCACTATTTTGAATATTTTATTTTTTAATAATAATATATAGACTATTTATTTATGTATTTTAGTATTAAACACTTAATTTTATATTTTAGTAAATATCTTATCACGAATCACATTAATTGAATATAAATTGTATAATATTTAGGAATATATCTACTGTCAATGGCTCCGGGTTTTTCAAATTGCATGGGGTGATTACGTAAAATATATTAATATTACAAGTTGTTGACTGATCAAACAATTGATCCTTAATCAAATAACCAAACATTTTTATTTGGCCCTCTATTATTTGATAACTGAACAAACAACTTCTTTAGAAGACCTATACAAATAAGTTATTTGAAATAACATTAGGATTTTAAATGTTTTTGTTTTACAGGTTGTAAAAAATACTCGGCTTATAAATTCCTTCAAAATAGAATAATTTAATTTTAAGTTAAAATTGAACTCTATTGTTGAAGATATTTCATGACTAGTATAGTTTACCTATGCATTTACTACAATTTTTTTTTGTGTAGCGGTTGCACGAATTTCCACATTAATTGTTTTCATTTTTTCACACGGGTACTTAAGGTCTACTTAAAATTACTTTTCACATCAAGTTTATTTTGTATACAAAAATTAAGAATGAATAAACACCCACTAAAATTCTACGATATCAGATTTCATATATTTACTGTTTGGGATCAAAATTCAATTAAACTTTTCCTCGGTTCTTAATGAAGTTAATACCGTATCACATGCACCTACTTATAATGACTGCGTTATCCTCCCTAATCAGTGTTAAACAACCTAATTTTAACTTGAATGTTACTTAAAAAATTGCTTCTTGTAATTAATAGTATCTATATAAAAATTAAGCAACCAAATATTTATTATGTTTAAAAATACTAATCACAGTTCATATGTCACTGACGTAAAATATATTTACTAACTACTTACTATAAAACGATGTAAAAAAACTATGATAACAATAAATTATAGATAACATATAGTATATACGAGTATTTTTATAAGTGACTACGCATATTTAAAAAAAAAATAAACAATTAAAATGCAAGCTAAATGGAGTACAAAAGGAGTACCCCGTAAAATATTGGAACACAAATCCGATCATCTAAGCATTAAATCCTTGTAACTAATTCACCATTTAAAATTAAATTTTTGTACAATATTTGAATACTAAAAATAATACTATGCTTTGGAATATGAAATTAAAAATATAATATGTTGTTTAATAATAAAAACAGTAAAAAGTATAATTTGCTTTTACATTTTAAACGGTAGAATGAATATTGTATTGTTTTTACAAAATATAGAATACAAAAGTACATAAATGTACCTAAAATCAATAATAATTTATGTTTTAAAAGTTAGACAAAGATAGTATAATGAGATGGCTTTATTATCTTGAATACATTTTATTTACGAGTTATAATTAATTGAATTTTAAATTCAATAAAATAAAACTATGAAGTTGTATCAACTTAAGAATCTACAGAATCGTTATTTAACAAACTATTTTGCAGAAATTTAATAGCAAAAATGATACACGATAAATTTATTTGAAAACATATTTTTAGTTAGTTAACTTTAGTATAAAACAATTTATGAAGTATTTTATCCTTAATGTTATAACTTTTAAAACAAAAAATGAAAAAAAATGTAAATAGTTGAATATTTTCATAAAACATTTTAAATATTAAATTTAATAAAAACTGTTTGTATTTATTAAACATTTTCTATACCCACGTTAAGTATAGATTTGTTTTCAATTATTTAAACAATATACTTTATTTTTTAAACATTATTATTTCCTTTGAATTTTGTCTACATAATATTTTTAAATAAACAATTAATGTTAAAAATGACATATCAACTGCTAAAATAGGTGATACATGAACTTGATTTTATGAATGTGAAGTGGTCATAAAAACAAATTACACTAAATTAACACTAAATTAAATCATTTTGAGTTAAAACTACTCATGTTATTTATTTAAATTATTCGAATCGAAAGGTTAGGATATTAGCTTTAGTTAAAGAATGTAATGTAATGTTATTAAATTTAAAGTACCAACATGCCAACATGCCGAATCATCATTGAAAGAATTTATAAACAATCTGAAAATTAAAAGTTTTTGTTAGCTGAAGGAGTTGTCACTGATCACTTGTTTTTGACAAGAAATTTAAGATAAGAAAAAGCAAAATTGGGGTATGCAATATTTAAGTCCATAGCTGCACTCACATTTTTCTCTATCCCTCACTTCCATCCGTCTATTGTCCAAAAGCTGTTAACGTCTGCAATTTCGTTTTTTTTGTTATGCCCTCGCCGTGGTTTAAAATGTTTGATTCGAATCAAAAAAAGACTTTTGTTGTTTGTCAATTGTAGAATCCACAAAAATTCGTGTCCCACGCCGATTAAACTTTGTAAATGACAAAAAATAAAATAAAATTTTAACGCATCCCATGCCTCATGCATGTTAACTCTACATGGGTTAGGGCAAGGGGGTGTGGAAACAGACGAAAAAACAGAGGACAAATATTGATGCGGCTCGTTATTTATTTGTCTCTGGGTATCTGTGACGATGTAAACGTCATAGCTAGGGTCCCCTCGTTATGTGGGCACCACGATTAATGAGACGTGTTTTTGGTGCTCTGAAGGGTCACACTGAGGTGTGCTCGACCGAGCATAGGAATGCGAGAGGAGGATTTGAAGAACGTTGAAACATTCCATTCTAGGTATTTCCTTTTTTAATATTATTGCTTATATTGTTTGTATTATTATTTATATATATATGTACAATGTACATATATACAAAAATATAATATAAATTCAACAACTTGAAACAAACATATTTCATAATCTAATACACTTCACAACCTGAATAACATGATACGTATGTAGCGCGAAACTAGGATATTGAAAAAATAATATCATAAATATATATATATAATATGTATGTATGTGTTTATATAATATGTATAGACATTAACAATTATAATGAACGCGTTTCGTGGAATCTTTAAACTTTCTAAGGACTTCTGAAACACGGGATGATCTTCAAAACTTGAATTTAACAATTTTTATGAAACTTTGAAAGGTTTAGTCCTGAATACTTATAAATTATAACAATATAAAATCTAGAACCACTTTTAAAAGTAACAACTGTACTATATAAACTTGAATCAGCTATTTCATGCTTCATAAATAAACCATTTCGTCTGAATTTTGTTTTAAATTCATACATGATAATATTAAAATTATTAATAAAAGAAATTTATTATTCACAATTTTAAGTTGAAAGGAAAACCAGCAAAGCATCTAAAACTGTGAATTTTATCATTTGTTTATCAATAATTTGACATTTTTATCAATACAAATGTACCTACAGTAACTTAACTTATCTAAATAATTTACAGTTTTAAGAACAGAACCCTTTTCAGTTCTCATTCAACTCAAAAATATTCGGGTTAATTAAATAAATCAATGATGAGAATATCCAGGTATAGGAAATTAATAATAAATAAACCACCTTGCTTTATAAACTTAAATGTCTCTAAATCTTATAAGTGCTGCAACTATTTTTATTTTTATTTTTAAAATTATACTAAATTTGGGTATTGATACAATTTTGGAAATTTTTTTTTTGTTTTTAGTCTACTAATACATATAAATGATCACATGTATTAACCAATGAGTTATAAATAACTAAGTATTTAAATGTTTAGTCCAAACATTATAAACTAAAAACTATATAGAAAATACCCAGTCATAAAGTTTTGCATTCTAGTTACCAAACCAAAAATAAAAATAAATTATAAAGTATTTTTAAGATAAACATTTTGAAATTTTGATTTTAGCTATTTACTTAAAATTATAATCAAACGTTTGAAAGTCACCCCTTTAATAGTTTTTTGGTTGTCTTAAAATTTTGACTTTAAGGTGACAACTTTTTATTATTATAATTATTTATATTTTATTTAATCTTCAAGATTATTTAGTTATTTTGGAGATTTGAAAATTTCACTAGACTCACTAATTTAACTAGACAATTAGTTTTAGAAATAGTTTTTTTCTCCTAACTTATTGGTGTAGATACAATTACCTTGCAAAACTACCTTTGTAAACGTTTGTTTATATTTGTATGGTCATTAGATTTAAGTTTTTCATAGCCGTTTAGGATATAGTTGAACACAACCTGTTTAATCGCTTGTATTTTTATTCTATAGGAAATCATAATGACTATTGTCTACAAATAGTATTCAGCGATAGAGATAGAAAACAGTACCTTTCAAAACACGTATACAAGGCAACAAGGCTTATAACTGTGGCTTATGTTTTTACGTGTATTAAATCAGCTTAATTTCCTGAAGTTTTTAAAACTTTCTACAAACAGACACATGCAAATAAGTGTTGTGTAGTGCACTTTTATTCACTAATCCACCCTAGGAGAAAAGTTTGGTAGCTTTAAAAATAACTTCTGAATCCCAGAAATGTAAATGGTTTTTGAAAATCGCCACTTTACCCAATTTGATATCCTACTTAAAGGGTCAAAGTAAAAACGAATTGAGAAATCGAAAAATAATCGTTTTACACTTATTCTGGTAACTACACAGTAGTACACATTTTATAGCTATAGCCTAAACTAATGTTATGAACCAGTACAGCAACTATAATTTCTATTATGACAAAATTATGGTTCTGAAATGTAATTAATACTCTGAAATAAATAAATATTAAATTCAATGTGATTCCAAATCACTTGTCTTCATTCAATAGGTTGCCTACATCATGTATAGCTACATCCCTACCACACAATTTTTTTGCGTTAGTGTTAAACATTAATATACTTAACGTACATTTCACCAGCCCCCCTAAATGTAATTTTTGAAATTTTTTTTCCCAAACATAAGTGCTCCATTAGTTTAAATTTGTGTGACTATTTTCAGAATTTATGCGTT
>PVMI01048320.1:0-11435 GCA_008528875.1 Aulacorthum solani
TATTTGACATATCCGTCATGGTTTTCACTGTCATTGTGACCTCCTCAATGACAAGGTACACTAATACCTACCTTATATAATACAACAGAACAAGTTATCTGTTCTTATTTTTATTAATTTATATTATTATAATTATTTATAATACTATATTTTGTAACACGGCGCATTGTGTATGCAATATGGCTACATGTTGTATAAATAATATTTATCATCATACTTCATGTCTTCATAATATTAATAATAATATGTAATGACACGTCATATTCTTCCACTTTGGTTCAATATTTGCAAAAAGTAATTTAAATTATATTTCTATTATTTCCTAACTAATATTTTAGTACTAATAAAATATGTGTTCCTAAAGCATAGAATGCAAAATTCAGTTCAATAAAAATGCACACAATGAAATTTAATTTTAAGACCTTCTCGAATATCGATGATATAATATTATGTAGGTAAATATAATAATTATTGTTATGCTGGAAATGCCTAAATGTTACTGAATTCTGACATTTCTAGTCTTAAACTAAATATAGGTAGATACTGCAATATCAATAGCTGGACCGTGATAACAAGGTTTATTTTAAGATTATATGACCGTACCGCGTCAAGCAATAATATACCATAATAATATACATCAATATAATATTATGGTACACCTTGACTTATTTTTATTTAAAAAAAAATATACTGAAAACATATACATCGAATTCTGTCCGTTATTCTCTTTGACACCCCATCTCCGCACCGCCTGTTGATCCTCGTGCCACCGGACTCGACCGTTAGCTGATATTGTGTCCGCGCCGAATGTGACACGGGACACGCCACCGCACCACCAGAGCCGTTGCCTCACACAAAAGTAATTATAACTTTTCCGCTGATAAATGGTCGCAGTTTCTACACACATTGAAAGAGACCAATGTGACTTACGGCCATTAATTATGCTTTTGGAAATCACCACTATACTACGCGGGACCCTTTATTTAAGACCAACAGCGCGGCGCGGCTGAGTGTGGTCATTTGGAATATTTATCGTCGACGGAAAATTTTAACCTCCAATGTGAAAACTTTAATTCCCGATACACACCCCGAGAGAGTCCCGTTCAACTACACAAGTATGACAATACATATAGATGCAATGAGTAATATGCGTGTGTAATATACACAGCGTGGTTTTTTCAATTAATGAAAATTATTTATAAATACAATTATTTTTCTATTTATAGTATGTTTGAATGCACGCACGTAATTGAATATAACAATAATAAAATTATATTGTTTAATATAATATAAATAAATATTAACCCCTAAGCGTTTTTGCATTGTGAATATCAAGTTTAAATAACTATTTGAATATAGCTAATTATTATTATTAGTAATAATTAATTTTTTTTTCATCACAAAAGTCCAATTATGTGTTCCACCCTCAACAATTGTTGTGACTTTATGATTTAACCATGCAAACTAGTTTAAAACTCTGGCTGACATGTCAGGACGTATTACCACACTGTCAGCTATTTCAATAATTCTTCTCTCATTTCATAGAGGGATGAAAAAACTGGGACTCACCTTTGTTCATTTGACGAGACAACTGATATATCAATACCTATATACCTAACTTGATATACCTAACCTACGATCAAAACCCAAAGAGTTGTGTATTTAAAAAAAAAATAGAAATGTACATGTTAAATGATAAACTAATTATAATCGATAGATTTTTTTAAAAAAAAAGCATATATTTATTTTTATGTTTCATCAGTTATTCATTGTTAAAACCAGATGTAACACTGTGGAGTAATTTTGTACACATTAATATTCACCGAACTTTCCTCTATGCTTGAGTAAGGTGAATCGAACTTAATAAAATATATAAAATGTGTAGCCACCCCGTATGTACGCTAAACAAATAATATTATTAATAATAACAAATCTTCCTGGCAGTGTAACACTGACTTTTACACTTTCAATACCTTAACGTCGTAGTTAATTTATATTTGCTCGGCTGTTTAAACAACAAAAGTCTGTTGTCAGATGATAAAACTGGCACATTTTACTTCTAAGCCGTCGACGTTGATCGGTTCAAAGCCCCTTCCGGCTGTGTTTCGGAGTCGTATTCGTGCGTGCGTGTGTTTATATACATTTCATATACCCGTACATTCTATGCACTAGTATGAGAACACACACGCACACATACGCGCAAACACATACCCCCCCCCCACACACACACACACCACGTACGTACAGTTGGTTTTATTGCCCACGGTAACCGTTCTTCTCTCGCGTATTTGTCGAAATCCGAACGAACCGCGCGCCGCCGATGAACCGTGTGGCAATAAAAAATCACCGATTGTCTTCGGCGAGTCTGCGAGAAATCAATTCCCTCTGTTTCTGCTGGCTTAGTAATAATAACGATCGTCGAGAGGTGTCCGCGGAGCAGCCCGAAATCCCATTCCTATGGATTACGGTGCATTAAGCACGCGAGGGGGCTTCCGCACGTCCTACGTATTTATATACAGGGTGTTTCGATGGTTCACCGTAGAAGGTTTCAGATAAGTGAAATCGAAAACTTATTCTTTCGGCTTTTGTGAATACCGAATTTTTAATGGCACGTCTTTCGGATGTTATCTCATTTAATTTTAAACATAATATCGAATAATCGAAAATCGTGTGTGACACACATTCCGGAGGACTAAAAGTATCTTAAAATATTATAGGGCAATCAGTATTTCATTAAACCAACAATAATTAGAGATACACAAAATAAATCCAAATCACCATACTACATCAAAAAAACATTTTAAAAACTTATTAAAAACACTGTGCACACCTTAATGTACACACAATATATAAATATAACCTACACCACCCCCAATCTTAAGGTGGCTGGTATTACTATTAATCCTATGGCTACTACCACCACTACTGTTCATAATACTATGTACTTATACTTTAATAGGTAGTATATATTATTAAGACCTTAGGCCAAAGTGTGTTATCACTACGCTTTTAATAGCCAGCCGATAAAATACAAATCGAACATTTCGTTCAAATTACCAGGATAATATTATCATTGGTTATTACTTGTTTTCATTGCGCCTATTTAATTCCGGTGTTTCAGAGTGTAAATAAATATACGCGATGATTATAATATAAATAATACAATAGAATATTTACACTTCATTTAACTTAAAATGCCCAGGTGTATTTCTTATATAAATACGTTTTCAAACGTTTTAGTGTTGAAAAACGGCCAAAGTCCAGTCATGTTTAATTAATAATAATAAAAAAAAATAATTGGGGAATATATAACCAATTATCAACTATGTGTACGTCACAGTTAATGCATTATAAATACAATATTAAAGTTACAGCTATACGTTTTGACGTTGGCCAGGGATCACTGTAGTGGTATTTTTCAACACTATTTTTTTTTCGTCACTGACTTCTATTTCAAAAGTTTTTGTTTATACCTAACGTGAACTGCACTGTCATATATATGACTTATATACTATTATATAATATTATATTGAACCGTATTTCATCATAAATTACGTATGTACGCATTGGTGAACAGACTATCTTGTTACGTATTATGTATTATTCTAAATGTTGTAGTAAATACGAGAACAAAATATATGATGATTTAATTTATACTACCCAATAAGCATATAATTTAATTCCTCAAATAATTAATTTGGATATATTTCAATATATAATTATAACCTTTTTTAAAATGCGTATTTTCTTCTTTGACTGTTTTAATTATATATATATAAGTGTTAATTCTACATTCTCCATTTGAATGATATGTCAATTTTACATTTTAGTGAGTGAAATAAGGCATACCTAACTATAGGTGACATTTGATCTGAGCTGTTTGTATGAAAATAAACACTTTTCATGATTTTTTATTTTCTTTTGTACTTAAGTATTCTAAGTAAACCTGATTAAACAACTATAAATTATATTATAGATCATATCATATTATTATTTAATAGTAATTAATTTAAAAAAATATCTTCAGATGATAATACATTACTATATGATTATGTTTATTTTAAAACTAAAGAATCAGAAAAATATTTAACGATTAATATATTAATTTGAGACTGAATCTCATCATCTACAACGTACATTGAATAATAACTGAATTTCAATTATTTACGCAAATACGTCAATATATTATGATATTATGAATATATAATATTTTTTTTTTTAAATCTGGACCAGGTGACGCATGGCTAACATTCAGTGATCACTCACCTTTATGTTGTCCATTCAACGTTAAACAGAAAAAATAAAGGAATATTTATCACAGCATCTTAAATGTTTGCATTTGACATATTTATTACTATATAAACATAAATAATTTTTATATTTTTATATTAATAAAGATATAATATTTTTTACTAGGATCATCAATAACAAAAATATAGCCTTTTTTTGAGTCTCGAAATTTAATATACGCATATTGTTTTTATATAATTTAAATACTAAAAAACGAAATATGTGATAAAACACGTTTTTTTAAATAATAGAGAGTTTTAAGTATTTACAATAAATAATAATTATTATTTATTAATTTGTTGGTTGCCATGGAAACGTTTATGTAGAAAAAAAATGTAACAACATATTTCAAATATAATAGAGGAAAATATTTGATTTTGCATAACTTTTGATCGTTTGACGGGAGACCAATTAATTTAGAAATATTAAACACATTTAATTTTAATTTTTTCTTTATTCTTTTGAAATTAACAAAATCAGCTATTTAAATTAAATAAATTAGGTACTTTAATTCAAATATTTTATTCGTTTATAATAATTTGAATATAATACAACTTCAAAGTCCACAATCTATCATTAGTATTATTATTTATTTCATTATTTCATTGTAAAATATTTATAAGTGTAAGCTTCTTTATTTTTCGCAAATATTTACTTGCTCAAAACTCGGCTAATAAAAATGACTACACAAACGTGCCGATACAGCTATAACACCTCACATTGGCTGGATTAGGACTAACTTAAGACATAAGTAAAACTAGACCTTATATTTTGAGGATGCTTAAAATTGTAATTATTAAAAACTCACGATACAAAATACTCTATTCCTTATTTACAGTAATTTAGTTATAATAATAATCAATTAATTAAGTAAACAATAAATAACAAGCAACTAATTATATGAATGTAGCTAAATTGTATTTGTCTTGTTATACAAAATAATACACTGGAGTATTAAGTATATAGGTGATAAATAACGTAGTTATTAGTTAATCGGAGGTGTTAATAAAATATTTTAAGATTATAATCGCAGGGTGTGTCCCTTATTTTCATAATATGAACTCTACGGTATTTCAATGGTAGATAAAGTTATATGTTCAGTTTTAATTAAAAAAAAAAAATATTGCAAAATTGTCAAACGTGGATGCGATAAAAATTATAATGATTAATAAATAATAATACAAAGATGCCAAATGTGAAAAAAAAATTATGGTTGTGAGAGATATGCACTTGGCGAATAAAACCAAATTGGTAAAAATATCAATGGTTTGGACAAAGATATTATTCTCATTTAACACTCAAAAAATGTGAATTTTAAGATAAAGCGTTTCAAATGAATGATTGACTCAATAATAATATTAACTTTACGGTTATTTTAATCAAAATCACACTTATATATGGATTTTATTTTTCTAAATGCATATTTTTTAAAGGTAAGCTTTTCTTGTGTTTAATATAACTTGCAGCATCATTGTAATCTATTATGTACATTTAGTCAATATAAACATAATAGAAATTGCCATATAATATTACGTGGAATTTATTATACCACTCATGTGGGTGATTAAATCTTTAACTAAAACTAAAACAGTTATCTTATGACAAAAGCTAAAATAATAACACTATATTATACTTGAGTATATAAGCCGGGTGGCCATATAATATACTCACTATACATATACGCATGTGTTGTGTTTTAGACAACAAACGTTTGATGGGATTTTTTTATGAAAAGACACTGAATTCCCAAACGTAAGTTCATATTATTATTAAAAATATCAACTAATTTTTGGCTCCTCTAAAAAGGGAGAAAAAAACCACTCTGCTGAGACTCTGTCGCCGAACATGTCGTCGTGCTTATAAAATAACATTATTATTATCGTAAGAATAGGGTAAAATATAATTCAATAATATCGTATGTGTTATTAGGTAGGAACCTGCCTAGGTATAATATCAACGGTTTAAAATCATAACGAGTTGATCTGCAAAAATCCATTCACCAAGTTTCAATATCGTATCGTATACTATTATTCGTATTCGCTTATACTATATTATTAATATTATGACCATCGATACCTAATTGATTATGCACTCTGCAACATCGGCGACACCAACCAGCGCGTATCCGATGTCCATAATACTCTGAGGTTCGGGAATTTTGATCGTAAGCTGTATCCGGGTTCTTTAAGTATACCGACACTGCGGCTGTATCATTTATTAATCATTTTACCCGGTTAATATTATCTGTATATCGATATAATATTATACCTTGTACAACATATATTATGCATTTGTTGAAAAGTAACTACAACTGTTGTAACACACAAATGGTTGAATGAGCTATCTCAAGAAAACAATATTATACAGATGTGATTTCTCAAAGGACTCCAGCACCCCTGTTTCCTCCAAATTCTGATCCTTAGATAGTTGTTAAGTGCACTTACGTCCATATTTTCAAACACCCAGATTTTATATTATCGGAGTGTTCTTGTGGGCGATACAAACTTAATTTGATATTAGAACCAACATATTTTAGCGAAAGTTTTTAAGAGGACGTAACACTGGCATCTGTTGTCTCCATCTTACAATTAGCTTCTTTAGTTTAAAAATTAGAGTGAATCAAAGCCTTATTAAACTTAATGGTAAGAGTATTATCTGAGTTTTTATAAGGGGTAATAGCACAGTTTTTAAGTGAGTTATAAGAATTTTTAATTTATGCTATTATAACTATGTTATATATGCAAAACTTGTTAAAAAATTGAACTAAAAAACGTAAAAGACCCACCTAGAAACACAAATAAATTGTGTCGTGGTTAGACCACCTTTAAACCGAATAAGAAATCTAAGTTTTTGAAAATATTGACATTTCATAGTTTTTATTTTCGAGACAGATAATATATGACCAACAGATTGTGATGTCTGATATGCATATTGTGCGTATTAATGGAGGCGTTATTGATTTATCAAATAAATATTTTACCAGCAAACTTGTTCTAGTTTTCGAAAATGTTATGTTCATATTCACAATTATATTTATAATAATAAATCATTACGACAGGCATTTTCTATGATGATTTTAACTGTATAAGGTCTGAGCACGAATATCATTTTATCATTATCTTAATGATATAATTACCATATTGTTTAGTTATATATATATAATTTTTTTTTAATGAACCTTATTTTTTTAAATTGTGTGTTATTAAGTAAAACAATTTTATAAGCCTTTTTGTGTATTACTTACTAAAAGTGTAATTCGATTATAATTCAATATTAAAATAGGTATGTTCAATAATGTAGTAATATTATATAACACCGCGTTCGTCTGCGCACTGATGGAAACTCGCCAAAATAGTATATTATACACGTGAATTCGATGTTTGATCATAAATAAGTTAAACTTGAGGATAACTCGGAACTACAAAACTGTGCCAACTTTGGGTTCACCGGTTGCCCGAAAAATAACAATTATATTATAAGACTTCGTAAAAATGGATACAACTTAAAAAAAAAAATCTATCCTGCTGATACTCGAATTTATTTTCCCAAACGAAATTTTTAGAAATAATGTTTTGCATATCATTTTTTTTTTAAATTTTGGCAAGTTCATCAAAACAGTAGTATTTTTTAAAAGAATCGCTGTATCATAACTTCTGAAGAAGTACAAAAATATTATTGGTATCTATATATTATGTTATTTTTCAACCCTATTTTTGTTTCAATATCCATTGTCAACAAATTTCGTTATTGTGTTACTTTTAAACAAAATTACTATAATTTGTTATATTTTTGTTGAACCGTTTTAACAACATGATACTTACTTTCAGTCTATATTGTTTATAAACTAAAATGTATTTAATTCGAATATTGTGTATCTAAGGTGAGTTATCTCTTTCAGTTTAATTATTATATTAAAAAAATTGATTTAAATAATATCGCATTTTATAATTAAATAGACTCCCGTACTTGTAAATTAAACTTTTTTGAAATGGAAAACGGTCTTTAATCAATATTCAGTGCGCAAAGGTAAACCTATTACATTGTTTATTAAATGAACTGAAACACTTTGTTACTAAATTTTTGTATACTATAAGTACTTAGTTATAACACTAATTTGATCGTCAATAGTCCCTTCCCTATCCATCACAGTTATATTATATTTCAGTACTTAATGAGCATTCTGCGAAATTGCAAAGTTACAATATTATTTGTTACAACTTATATTCTGTAGAAATACCCACAGTTTTTTTAAATAATATTTTAGTACAAATAGAAAATAAAATAAATAAAAAGTAACTACAAATTAAAAACATCATGTAATTTTAAAATTTCATAAAAACCTGTATTTTAAGCGAGTAATTTCTACGAAGTTGATTTTTATTTATTTTAAATGTTTTGATACTGTACTTAGTAACATTGGTCTAACACAAAATTGGTTTATTTTAAACAATTTCCAATATTTAATGTATCGGGTAATGGTTTTCAGGAAGTTTATAAATGAACATCCCCTAAGTATACACTATTTCCCCGCGGGTTATTTCTGAAAAAAATATTGAACTATTTATAACATAAAGGTACATTTTAAGGAGAAATATTACAGCATTAAGTTTATCGAGTTAAAATACGGAGCTATAAATTTATTTTTCAAATTTTAGATGTTATGAGTTTTCATATTAATGCTACACTTTACATAAATAAAAACCAAAATAAGACAATTACATTCAATTCATGAAAATGTATAACTTTAAATTTTTGGATATTTTGTTAGTACATAAAAATGTTGGTCATATTATAACCCATGAATACAAAGCCACCCAACATTTTGTGTGGAATTAAACAATTTAAGTATTCATATTATTTTTGTATCCAACAGAAATATATTATTTATAATATAAGGTATAGTACTATTGAGCAGTCGTATGCCCATTTAATAAAATTATAAATAAATACAATTAAAAGCTATTAATCGACTTTAAAAAACTATTCAGAAAATTTAATAAATTTGATATATACTTAATTACTGTTTCTACTATAGTGAAATTCAGGAAATTTAAAAAAAAAACATTGAATTCACGAAAAAAAATATTTTTGTTTAAATTTTATAATGATAGTTATATATATATTTTTAATTTATCGTATTACACTTCGTTTTTAAGAGCCATTAGATATGTACAATATTTTTTTCAGCCTAATTTTTTACTTATTATCATAGATAAACATTAAAGTAACAAATTGGAATAATATTATTTTTGGATTATATATATTATATCTCATATATATAATATCTCTATTTTAAAAAAAAAGTTAATCTCATGTAAGTAGTAATTGAATTCATAAAAATGTGATACATCCGATATCGTAAGCAATCCACTAAAACAATACTAACAAATAGAATTTATATATATATTTGAAGTAAGCTTTATTAAATTTTGTTTTATAAAAAATGTACTAAAAATATTACCATAAAAATAAAAGAAAAAATACTATCAAATAATTTATTAAAACGTATTTTTTTTTTAAAGGTTGTTATAATAAATACTATTATTATTAACTATTATATTAATTTTTAATCATAAAAAGTGAAAGCATATTGTTAATTAGAAAATCATCGATAACTGGATCCTTTGGTGATTGCATCGATCTCTACGATTCTTCTTGCAATTGCCTTTCAAGTAAATGTTAACCTCCATAACTGACACGTAAAGGACATTTTTATTTCGTAATACCCAATGTAATCATTCAAAGTGGTATTTGTTTTATTCAATGAGTATGTGCTCCAGTTTGTGGGTCTATAAATTTGGACCTTATTGTTGTTACAGCAGTTAGCACAACAAATTTTAGAAAACAAAAAATATGGTAGATCACGTCTTAAGAGTCCAGTGGATTACATACGTAGCTCGCTTATGACACCGTATTACAACGATAAATTTTTATATTAATAATTATTCTTTTCATCATTAAGTATCCTATTGTGCGATGTTGAACAACATATATTTTAAGCTAAACTTGACGTGTAATAATTTTAATTAATGTAGTTAATTTAGAAACTTTATTGTCTGCCCCGCAAAGTCATAATTATGTTTAAAGAAACAATTATTATTGAATATTCCGTAGACAATTTGTTATGATATTTGGAACAAACGCAAATTAATATCATTATTTTAATAACTTCAAATATTATAATCACCATGTTGTAGGTTGTAACTCGGTCGGGGCAAAATATAAAAAAATAAATATAGTTTTGCGTTCACCCGAATGAGTTCCGCAAGTTTTTGTTCGTTGCTCTGTGGCAGGTACGTGATGTTTATGTTTATATTTATTTATGTACGAACAAACTTTTAGTTTCGTGCTAAATAATTTTTATCACTTAAAATATAAATTCAATATAAAATTATAAACGATGCCGCGTGCCCGTCCATCAACGCTCGTGTTTTGCCTCGTTAATAATAATTTAAATAATAAAAAAAAAAATGAACTCCGATTTTCAAATAATCATGCCTCCTGCCAGTCAACACACGAAGCAATATAATATAATAAATAATAGTTTTATGGCGATGAAGCGTATTTGAGACTTTCGTGTATGCTACTTCGTCTACACTGCAGTGTTGTTTACAAACTTAAAATTAAAACAATTATGTTTGTCCTGCACCTATCTCCTATTTTTTATTATAAATTTACTGTAAATACATTTTACGCGTAACCTAATACCGAATATAATATTATAATGTGTATGTATATTATAAATTCCTAACCATTGTTGGACTTTGTCTTTTACGAATATTATGATGTGTTTCAATAGAACGTATTCATTGTTAAACATTTCTAGGCGAATAATTTTTTTTATCAGAAACTGAATTTTCTCATATCAACTTCAAATAGTAGTGACACGGTATATCTATTGTAAAATATTATATTTATGAAGTATAATCTCCAAAAAACCCTCTAATATAACATCATCATATGATTTAACCATGTTTGATGACGAGGGATAAGTCGAGAGGACTAAGTCCGTGCACGCTGTAGTGGTCACCTGTACTGCAATTATATTATAACATAGCTGGTGAATTCGCGTGTGTCATAGATAATATATTAATATGATATAATTACAATACTGGAAGAGTTCGGGTCTGTAAGACGACGGAAAT
>PVMI01048331.1:3543-45779 GCA_008528875.1 Aulacorthum solani
GTAGTAGTAGTAATAGTAATAGTAGTAGTAGTGTTGTTGTTATCGGTCGGTCGTCGTCGTTGTGGTGGTACGACGGCGGCAGTGTTTGGTATCGATGTGAAAGCCGGGCCCGGCCGCCGTCGGAGCGCATAGTTTTATTATGTACGGCGGTGTGCCTGTGCGTGCGCGCGCGCACGCATGGTTTGGCAACGTGGCGCGCGGGGCCAGCCTGGACACACACGCACAGAGACGTGCTTGAATCGTTAGGTCGGTGGGCGAACTCCGCTGCCGGGCCGCCGCCGTTGTTGTGGTGATGGCGTGCGGCGGGAGGGGGCCCGGCTGCTTGTGATGCTCGGGATCCGAACCGCCGACCGAGCCGACCGAACGTTTAGGTTTTCTTTTTCTCGACTGTTTTTCTGTAGATTATTCATCTTTTTCACCGCTTCGTTGTGGAAACGTCGAGGTGTTGTATATTCCGTCGTCATCGCAGTATTTTTCGTGCTCCATGGCCAGCCGATCCTTTGTCGCGTGACTGGAACGCGGTGGCGTTGTCCGTCGGTATCCTGTGCTCACGAGACTGCGTGGATGTATACGAAAATTCAAAACAATAATAATAATAATGTACATAATCGTTGTCTACGCAGTTCTGAAATTACAGCGTAGCACTTACCCGTAGTTAGTTCGGCTTAAAATTGTTCACGACTTATGCGGCTTGTTACATATTATTATTATTATTTTGTATAGTTTGTTTATAAACGATAATATTATTAATATATTATAGTCATGTTATAAGTAGTTAATATTGTTTTCGTCGCAAGTATTCTATCGTCAATTTTCGATTCTTGAATTCACTGTTTAATATTATTATCGTCGTTTACACGTAGTAGAGTACGTATCACCTTGTGCGTATGTAAACGCGCTGTTAAGTTTTTTCCTTGTCGATCCGACGGAAATATTAACGGCGAGAAGATGTAAATTGTATTATATTATTATTTATGTATGTGTTCCAATAGCCAACAATTTTTATGACCTAAGGTCAATATAATATAATACCTAGAGATTGTAATTCCCTGTTATTATAATGTAACACTTTATATGAAATATTTTATATATATGTATATGAATTTAATATTATAATATATTGTGACGCTAACGGATAACATCAGAAAACCGGATTCATCTATTCCTTTGTAATAATAATAATAATGAAATTAATAATAATAATTATTATTATTATTCATATGTTAATTTATTTAGGCGTGACTGGTAGATTGTTTTTACGTGACAGCTAATGTCATGGGGTTTCATAGGTCCAGACGGTTTCGTATTTCTTCCCCCGAGATGATGCCCTCTGGAAAAACAACTACAGTTTTTTGTATTACTCGTACTTTAACATGCACTTAAAAATAACTAGTAACCAGTATGCATAATGAATAATGATAAATTAGTAAAAGGTCTAACACGTAATTGTGTTTTCGCGTGCATGAGATAGTGCAATAGCTCATAAATGATTTTTAAATATAATTCATTTGATTAGAAATCCCAGTTTTGTTTTGTCAATAGTAGAATTAATAATGGCATCAAATGAATCTTTTATTAACTCTCTTATTTTATACATGAAAATATGAAATCGTTATAATACAATCGACGAATGAAATCGTTGAACATTTAAAATAGTAAATGAGTATACAATAATGAATTTGCATTTTGAAAATGTAATACACACATAGATACACAATAGTATAACATTCTGAAATAATCTAAATTGTAGTATTTTTAACATATGCGAAATAAAGAATAAATAATGTTAGAAAAAATTCTATTAAAAGTTTTTAATTTTTTTAATCGATGTACACCAACTGAAAATTTTGAAATGTGTTAATGGACAATTAATAATGGTATATGACTTATGAGTTTATGACGTACTCCGTACAATGTACAATTTTATATAAACATATGATTATTATTCTGTATTTATAATTATTTTTTAAGTTACAATATTTTTATCAATGAGAAGATTTTTACTATATAGTAATAATGATCAGAATTTTGTGTTTTTTTGAAATCATATCAGATCACTCCGTATTCCAATTTTGTCCCGATATTTTAAGATAATCACAATTACAGTATTATAGTTTTACGTATTTAGCTAATCGTTGAATATTGGAACTAAATACAAAAATATTTCTGTTATTGTTGTAGACAGTGGCGTAAAAATTATTTTTCGTATGTGAGGAAGGTGAAGAAATATAAAAAGTAAAAATACTATTACGGTCACATATTTTTAATAAATAAACACCTTTACAAATATATTTTCTTTAATGTTGATATAATATTATAATAATAGTTAAATAATATGTATTTATATAATTATGGTATACCGTACACTTAAGTACAATATAAATAGGAAATGTTTTCATTGAAACAACATATCAATTATGTATATATGTATAAACTCAGAAGCAAAAAAAAAATAGGAAATCGTTTTACTGTATAGTAGGTCCGAGTGTACATCGTCATTGAGTAGGTCAATTTAATGTAATATAATAATAATCAAATGGTGTTAAATGATAAAGCATTGCATACGAAAAACGATTCTGTGCGGTCGTTAGCCTATATATTTTCTAAACATATTTTATTTTATTATTATATATAAATATATCAAATTGATATCCAATTTGTTTTTCTATTAGTAATACGGTGTGCTGAACTAATTTTTTCCAAAAAACAAATCTCATAAACTATGTAAAAATAATTGCTTATTTATAATATTGTATAATATTATTAACTGTTATATATACAATAATAATATATTGCTTATAAATTTATACCGATGCACGAGTGACGCACATGTGAATTGGTTACAATATAAAAAGTATAAAGAACTTAAAATGAATCTAAATATTTAGAATATATGTATAGTTATAGTAAATAATAATATGCATGATGACAAACGTTTTAAGTCCCTATGAATAATATTTTTTTAAATCACTACATAATAACTAAAAACGTAATAATTTGCTAAAAAATTGTGTATTTGTGTTTTTGAGATTCTTAGTTTTCGATAAGAATTAATTATGTGGAACCTTGTATCATCATTTAGCTGAATAGGGAAGCATAGTAATATAAGTAATCATAGTGGAATGTTTTAATGTTGGAATAATATCAAAATAACTAAAATGTTTGCGTGCAATCCTTTTTTTAATTTCCAGTAAAACCAACTTATGAGGAATTTCGTTATAATATTCAAGCCTCATGGTATTAAAATAAAAATTACTAACTTTAAATCCTAAATTGGGGTCCTAAATGATATTATGACATTTTTAACTTGATAATAGGCTAATTTACTCTAATATTAAAAATAAGAGTAAAATGGAGTCTTCTGAACTAAAACTTACTGTTCTATGTTAGTATAATTAAGACGGGAATCTTCACATGTGGGTACGACCGTGACGTCTTCTTATCAACAAAATAATTAAAGTAATGAAGTTTCATTCCTTTATTTCTTTACTTATTATATAAATATATGCATAATGACAACGGTGAATATCCGCATAGAGTTAAATAATATAACAATACTACAAAAGTGTATAAATATAGATTTAGAAATATGCAATCATGATCAGTGGTCACTGCATGTAGAATTTATCTATGTTTCAATAAGAGTAATTTTCTCCAAGAAATCAATTTTATTATCCTAATCTAATTGCATTGGCATCTAAGGCATAATTTATTCATACAAATTAATTGAATTTAAGTTCCTTTTAAGAGAAAGTTGATAATATTTATTTAAATAAAGGTCCGACTGTAGTAATGCTTCTTCTACCTGTTGTGGTATGTGCCATTTTTGGTGTTAGTTTCGTAACCATAAATAATAATTTATTAATATTGTTTGCACACATTCTTACATTCCTTTAATTTCCTACAATCTGTTAAAATGTCATATTATACGTAAAAAATCATATCTGGGGGTGGGGCTCAATTGCCTCCACTGCACCATTTAACTTTATGCCATTGATAGTAGGTTATTTTAAAGGCAGTTTATGCTTAAGAATGAATATAATAATAAATTTGCAGTTTGAAACTGTGAAATCATAATCACAAATATATAACATTTTTGGACAATATTATAAAGTTTAGAATAACCTTGTATAACATTTTTAGGTAAAACAAAAACCGGAAAAACAATAAGACGTTGTGCACATTTTTTAAAAATTTTATCAATTCAATAGAACGAACATCAGCATTTTAATACTCGAATTAACACAATACGATTTTCAATGTTCAGTACTTACTTATCCTGTTTATTGAACTAAAATATCGCCAACTGTGACCATTAAGATTTTGTTGGGGGATTACTGTTGATTTGTAGATATACGTGTATATGTGGGGGGCGAAGATTCGTCGCTACATACTCAGGTGGTTACCCATCCGACGCTAGCGACGTCGGATGATGCTTGACCGCAGCACACATAAGCGATTACGGCCAACTACCGCGCCATATTGGGCCACTTCATTGTTTATTATGTTATACTAATACAATTTTTTTAAATGATAAATACACGTAATTTTATTTTTATTTTAAATCGTATTTTTACATAGTTATTGTATTTAGCTATTATTAGTATGGGGGATTCAACATTATGGTAAACCGCTATTATTAAAATTAAAATAAATTTGGCTATGGTGGGAAATATTTAAAGCAATAATAAATCGTATTGAATTTAAAAAAAAATTCTCGATTGTTTAATTTTTCTATTTCTAAAAAAAACTGTTAAAAATGTCGTTATCCACAACACCGTTTTATTGAAATTACTATTGTTATTGTTATCATTTATTGGTTTTGTAATGCAACTTTTCCAGTTATTTTTTATTTTTTACTTTTTTGTACTTTCGTTTACTCGTAGAAATTATAGGCGTGTTGTTATTTAGGTAAATATTTCTGCTCCTATTGGGTGTGAAATAAAATGTTTTTTTTTCATGTTTTCACTTTTCTTAATTATGTTTTGTATTATGGAATTATTTCAGACTTTTTATTTACTTTCTTATTAAAAAACAAAAACTCAAATAGTATTCAATGTTTTAATTAGAAACTTAAATACTTTTTATACATGAAAATGTATTTATTTAGCTTTTATTAGCCTTTAAAGCTTTTTATTATTATATAACTGAAAATTATTTACAGCTTAAACCATGCATTTAATACTTATAGGTTATATTCAAGTTTTTATTGCAGTTATTTTCTAAATTCCCAAAATTACTTTCCTAAAGTACAATTATATCAATTTTCTATGTTTTTTTAGAAATCAGAGTAGTTTGGTTTTTCTGTATTTGATCAAAAAATTGATGATTTTCATAATATTTTAGATTATCAAAAATTAATTATAGGGATCTATATTCTTTGAGTATCAATTTTATGAATAGAATATTATGTAGTATACATAACTTTTGAGATACTCCTATACATATTATAAAAAGTTAAAAGTTAAAAGTTAAAACTTATATTTTCTAATCAACGATAATTTTCTTAAAGTAAATTAAGCAAAATTAAAGTCTGGCTATAACTAAAATATAACTTTTTTATTCATGCGAACATAAATAAAATGATCAAACATCGTTTCATTAAAAAGTTAAATTAGGATATTTTTTTTCCGAACTCCACTCCTAATGGTTTAAAAATAGTCTACTATAATAGTCTTCTACTCCATTTATATACAATTAAGGATCTTATGCGAGGAGTGCCGAGGGACTGATGAATAGCTTCTTTTAAGTTGGCTATAACGTTTTTAGTAGTCCAACATAACAAGATAGTTAAGGTCGGGTTGGACTAAGAACAACAGCCAATTTACGTTTTTATTTTTGTTTACTTTATAGTTGTTCTTATCGCTGCTGTAGTATTTTTATCTGTTCTTAGGTCAAGAATTTAGTTGACATCGATTTGAGTCGATTGTTTACGTATTTACACACGATAAATATTTGTACCATTTATTAATATTTTATTAGTATTTGGATTTGGTGTATTTGCTCATTAATTATTTTCATTGTACCGCCAATACTAATATAAATAAAAAGTTCTACTTCCTGATAAATATTTATTGAAAGACAATTAAAAACAAATGTTGAACATTTAAAACATTAACGTTTTATGTACAAAAATGGTAATTTAGTAAACGATAAAACAGCGATATATCTCTTCTTTTGGTTCCATTTATAGAATAATAAACGAGAAAATTATGTAAAAGATGTGTAAAACGTTTGTAGAACTTTTGTCGTTAACTGAAAACCTTTTCTTGTCGACGTAGTTCAGTCATATAAAAACCACGAGGCGGTCGTAAAAGTACTTTTACTTTTGCTAGGAGCTATTTACTTACCCTCCATATGCGTCGCAGATGTGTACTAAATTCCAACAAAAACCATCCAGGTGTAACCGTATAAAAATAACTGAATGTTACATTTTCTACAATATATAGCTTGAATATAACGTCAATTATTATTTTTTAGACAATTATTAAAAAAGCAAAATTGTTTTAATTAATATAATGTATATTTTTAAAATAATTAAAAATTGAAAAATTAATTTTAATTATGAAATAAACATGTAAGGAATAGGAAAAAACTATTAAGTAATTATTGTTATACGTACTTGATACATGTTACATCACTCCGAGACTGGTTAAGAAAAGACACTTTATTTATTATTTATTATAATTTTAAGAATATTTGAAAGTACGTTTCATTTAGCCGTAAGACGGTAATTGACAATTTATCATTGCACAGCTTATTATAATATTACACAGTTTGCAAAATATTTGAAAAATGTTAAACACGATCTAGGAAACACACTATTTAATTTGGTTGGCTTATAAATATTAAAACGTTGTTTTACAAGGTTTTTTTAAAATTGTATTCGCACGTTCGAGCCTGCACATTTGTTTACATGTCGTATAGCGTGTAACCAGGACTCGTAAATGTTATTTCCATTTTTTCTCTTAATAACACGCATTTATTTAATTACCGTAGAACTTAGGTTTGTAAAATGTTATTATGTTCATCGCAAAAACATTGAAAAATACATCGAGTTATTATTATTTTTCCTATACGTGTTCATTATGTGACGTGTTCGGTAACTTTGACTTGGATTAATAACATTAAAAAAAAAAAAAAAAGTTTACCTATAATATTTTTCAATCCATATTGACCTATTGGCAATTTTTATGTAATAGTTAATTGAAATTATAGAATATATTTTGATCGGCGGCTAGAGAGAAACGAACAGAAAATAACAAAAAAAAAAAAAGTAAAAACCCACTCGTCTGGCATAAGAAACGCCCCGCGCTCATGCGTCATTTCGATTAAAATCGATGCGACGACCGTGTGTTTTTGGGGTTTTTATATTACGGTCTCGCTCCGGGCCAGGGGGGTTATTCTCTCCCGCAAGTCGCAACCCCATCGACTTCCTCCGGGGTAGTACCACACCGTGTCTCATATAGTTCTGTATTATATATACGCGCGCATTTATATATCAATATAATAATAGTTTTGGAGAGCCCGGTGCAGGCTGTCGTGGGGCGTGTGTGTGTANNTGTGTATAGTTGTCGTCGTCGTCGTCGTCGTTGTCGTGCACGTCCTCCTCCGCCGGTTGGACGTGCACGAAATTCGCCGCACTGATTGACGGAGTGACTACTAACACGACCCGAGCGGCGGCGCGTTTCGTCGAGTGCATTAAATCGCGCCCGTCGCCGCCGTCGTCCCGCGCCCGCGCGCGAGTGTGTGTATGTGTGTGTGTGTGTCGCTGGGTTTTTTGCGCGTGCCCCGACCGGCCAGCCGACCGATTCCGCTCTGCAAAACACCATCTCACTCGCGTTCGCCGCCCGGTAGTCGAGTAGTGTAGTAGTTGTTATTCGCCGTTCGTCATCTACTCGCCGCCGCCCGTAATTCCACGTCACAACAAATCATGTATTTAATGTTTTTAACGTATTTTCGTGATAAATGAAAAAAGAAAATAACACATCCGCAATTGATTTTCGATACGAATAACATACAATACAAATATATAATAACATACGAGTGTCATCTCGTCGTCGCCCGGACGTTTGTTGCTCGTTTCGGACATGGCTAATAATATCGACCCGTGTTTTTTGCCACAGGTATGGACGCGTGCAAAGCGTTAAAATACTGGCGAGATCGAAGGAAGAGGTGGTGCTGGGCGCCAGTGGCGTGTGCGCCACCGTGTCGTTCATGGACATCAAGTCCGCCTCGAAAGCGCACAACGTGGAGCAAAAGTTGGACGACAGGTCCCTCAGCACCGAGTACCACGAGCCCGCCGCCATACCGTCGGCCAGCCCGACCATGCCGCCACACCTGTATCCGGCCCCCACCAGGCCGTACATCCACGGGTGAGTCTCGTCTTCATATTCCGTTGTCTATTGCACGATACATATTTTTATTCGAGATGATATCATGGTTTTTTATCGTTAACAATTTTTTGTCACGCCCCCGCCGTGCGAGAGAGAGAGAGAGAGAGAGAGAGATATATACGGCGCTAGGAAGAGAGGTGGTTATAGTGATAAAGTGAGTGAGTGAGTGTGTGTATTGGAGAGGACGCACGCACTTTGTCTACCTCTATGTGCCGTGTTAATGTGTAATAAAATTGACACTGCGCCAGATGTGACGATGACCGGCCGACGGTGTACCTCTCGCTGGTACCTATCTAATTAAAATCGAGTCGATTATAATTATATGTATGTGTATATATTTCTACATTCTACATATTGCTTATGCATGTCGTGTGTGCGACGGTCACCATCGTGGCATCGTGCGTGTGTGTGTGTGTGTGTGGGATAATACAATTTTATAAAATACTTGGTAAATTTTAATATATACTAGCGTTATCGAGGAACGGTTGTTAAATAGTGAATACTTCTCTTTTGTTATATTTTTCATATTTTCCCATATATTCCCATATATTCCCATAATTTTGTTTTATTTCGTGGGTGGTTTTACTTAATGAGACATTATAATAAATATTAGTATGAATCGTATCAACTCACTATCAACGCTGTCGTTGTTGTCGCCATGTTGCTTTTTAACACAAGTTATTGTGATTGATTATTACGGACTGGCGTCGTTGTCAAACTAGCTTTGCTACTATTACTGTGCATATTTTAACTGAAGAATAGTGCGAATAGAGAAAAATAATACTAGAAAAAAAATAGACTAGCATGATTTAAATACCGTGCTGAAATTATACTAAAGAACCCATATGTCAAAAGTTGAAATATAATGATAGGCGTACTAATTAATTGTATTGTAATATGGACCTTGTATAATATGTACAAGTGTCTTAATATGGAAAACTATTTTTTAAATTACATTTTGAACTGCACGATAATTAACTTTAGAGCTTACCGGCTTAGATATTATTAAAATAATTTTTGTATAAAAGTATCTTATGAATACACACATAATGTAATATTTTGTAATAACAAGGAACAACCCTTATTGCCTATTATAATAATAATCGCAGTACCTATTACTCTAAATTACACAATCATAATTTTTGTATTATATTTAAACTACTATTATGTAATATATTCCGATAGTACTAACTTCATTTGGAAAAATAATGGAAATATGACTACATTTTTAAAAATATTTTTGCAAAGTTTTATTCGATCCATTTCCACGTACCATTTGGCTGAGTAGGTACTTTCATTACGGTGTGTCTAGAAAAACATAAAACATTTCGTAATTTATGTTTGTACATTTGTAACTGTTGCGAATCCACGCAGGTTGTTTTCCCATTCTCTTATCCTATTGCGTGCCCGCCGCATATAATATTTTATACAGCGTATACCATCCGTCTATCTGTAAAAGATGATCCATGTGTGGCGGCAATATTATGAAATCAAATTCAATAAAAACATTTTTATCTGTAAACAATTCACAGATAGTACGCATACACACATTTATGACGGTTCAGTGCACATACAGCAGCCCCCCGATAAAGTCAACTTTACAGTTATAATTATTATGTAGACCCGACAATTATTATCATTATGTAGCGATTCGCGATCGGTTGGATTGAAAGAAATTCAGTATAGTATCGATAGCGCATAAAAACATTTGTCACTATTATATTGATAATAATATGATAATGATTATTATGAGTTTATGACGTAACTACTATATACCACTCTCACTATAACTACAAGGCGCGTGTGTTGTTCATATTATAGTGTGTTATCGCAAGCTCCCGTTTACCAGTTCACACTCTGTACTCGCGGAAACGAAAACCGTTATTAATAATTACCATATTGTGCTTTACAGTCATCGTCGTTGTTGTTTCAGTTGTGTGTGCGGCGAAAAGTTAATGAAATAATAAAATGATATTCATAATACATATTTTCTCGTTCATAAACGTTCGATGCGCGCGTGAGTGTAAAATAGAAAAAAATATCAAGCCTAAATCATTGTTATTAATTATTATTTTTTATTATTAATTAAAGTATTCGGTTTCAAATACACCTTCATCATTTTTTTATTTTTTTTTTTGGTGCTCGGCTTTTAAATAGGTATTTAAAAATCAGTATTCGTTTTTAAGCTGTTTTCCACGAATTCCTCGTGTAAATAAGAAATACCTTCGCGTTTTATTTATAATTATTTTTGCTTAATGATATTAAATTCCTGAAGTTGAAGGGTATGGGTTTTTAATGAACACTTGGATTGATACAACGAATAAAATGCATTAGGAAGTGTACACATAGTGGTTGTTGGCTGCTATTTAAAATACATATCTAGTCAAAAATACTTCATTTATTTAAAACAACTGCTATATTCTGCCATCTTGGAACTTCTCAGTTTTTGTCAACATATTTTAACCGTAAAAACATGCCGTTATTTGTTGCGTGGGTCTTAATAAAATTGTTATATTCCATATCCATAAATCTCTACCAGTAATGTAAACGACTTTTCTTTGCATTGTGAATATTTTTCTGGCAAAATGTTCTTACGTGCATGAAAACATTTAACTTATGTATACAAATGGTAGTTTATTTAATGGTCCTCGTTGTGTAAAAATCTGAGATAACTGTGTGATCATAATTGTTTAAAAATTGATATTGTTCCATTGATTATTAAATACATATTAAAATATTAATAAATTTAAATATTAAAAACAATACATTGATTTCCTCAAAGTTCTATAATATAATTTAACTGAATAATTTATTATTATAATTTTAACGTATGAAGATGGTAAACATATTCTCAATATAATTAGAGATTAACAAACTAATTCGCAATGTAGGCATTAAAATTACATTATATTCAGTTTCTATGCTACATTCTGTTAATACTATTTGTCCTTGTAGTATAGCTGGTTTTTTTTATTCCGCATCGGTTTTAGGTGTACTATTATATTTGACAATTATTGTTTAATACATATTTAATAGTTAATTAATTTAATTTAATTAATTCGAATGAATAGAAAAATGTAGGGAACTTCAAATTTGTATTTTTAGTCGAGTACCTACTTATAATAAATTAATAAGACAGTAATACGCTATTATACGCATATAAGATATGCATAAGATATAACAATATGTCCTTGTTATTTTCGTGTCAAGCTTCAGTTATATAAACGGATTGAATGACGTTCGCGTAAAATATTTTTCTGTAATAAACAATGTTCGATTATGTCGTCAGGTATACTTTATTACTTTTGCAATATTATGTGAAATATTATCAACTTGTAATTGTTTATAAATAATATAATTACTATTTAATTTAAGATTTGCCGAGGTACAGTATTTTTTTCATAATGTATGTCTCAAAAACTAACATTTTTTAAGGTGTCCAATCATTAAAAAAAAAATGTCAAATACTTTTTCTATTTATATCCATGATGTAAAAACAAAAGTATTCATACTAATTTATTTATGATAAACGATCATTGGTATTAAAATATCTAACTGTAAAGTACTAATACAAAATGTTATCCATCTTCAGTTGGTTTTATTTAATTATTATTGAAAGTTTAAAAGAGTGCCGATGCCATACGAATAAATTATGCTTCTAGACGTAATGGTGCACTGCATCTCAGTTGTTCTACAGGAATTTACTAAAACCTCAAGTATTTAAAAATGACTAACAAAATACAATAAAATAAATTAATTAACCATTGTCAAGTGCGATAGTGCGTTTTCGTGTACAGTGGATTACAGTTTTATTTTTATTATTCAACAAAAGTAGTATTTGCTATCAAATTCTTCTTCTTCAGTAACTTTTATAGCCCGTTCAGAATATTCGTTGCTCGCATTGTGTCCATGCCATACTCCTTATTTTCACTAAATTTCAGCTTCGTTCCTTGAGCATATTTTCAGGTCCTGACTTCAGCGTATCGATACATCTTTGTCTGGGTCTTCTCCATTTAATTTTACGTATCATTACATTTTTCTTATACCATATTATTTCCATTCATGACCTGCCCATTCTACTCGTTTGCTCCTCATAAATGATTTTATGTTGGGTTCTCTAATTAATCAAAAGGATTTATTTTATTTTTACTTTCATCATAATATAATTTATATATTTATTTATGTTTTGTCTTGTTCGTTATATTTTATGTTTATCACGATTTTTTTTTATTAATCTGTATTAACTTATATAGTTCAGCAATATAAATATATGTACTATAAAAAGGCAATTATGAAATAATCGATACCGCCCAAATAAAAAGATATTATTAAAACTTTCAAATTATTTGCATTGAGCGAGATTCCTACTATACCTACTACATTATACCTACCTACTGACTAGTGACTACTACTACGATGCAGATTTATAATTTTATCACATAATACCAGCACCTTTGGCTTTTATATGCTTATGTTTGATTATATATTTAGATATTAACGTTTTAGCTATAATGAAGTTGCGTTTCAATTTGCAAACATGAAAATATCGGATCTATTAATATGGAATGATGTTTTTTTTCGGTAAGACTGCCTCCGAATCATCCCCCTCCTATGAACAATATATCGCTAAACGTGAACTTATTTTGTGTAACGTGTCTAATCCTCCTTGTAAAAAATAATATTTTTCTTTCCATACAATTGATTTAATACCTACTCACAGGTATTCCACCATTTTTAGGGAATACCAATTTACTAAAATTTAGAACGTTTGTCTATAATGAAACGCAAATATTATGATGATTCCCGTGTGAACATTGGTGGTGGTTAGTGTGGAAATCTCAGAAAAACGAGATATGGTTTTAAATCTCAAGATGACCCTGCCCCTCCCCCACCGATTAGCCAAAGACCGTCGATCATTAAAAATATAAAAAAACAACAACAATAACGAGATCTCGGTGAACTGTGGTCGGCGGTCCTATTTGTTTTGTGAACGAGAGTCCAGTGAACCCGCGGGAGAGCTTTCCCTAATGCAAAACAGAAATACCGCCACCGCCGTTGCGTAGCGCTTTCACCTCTTGTTCTGCGAGATGGTGACGCGCACGCGCCCGCGCTCCGATATTAAGAAAAATCGACAGATCGACGACTGAACAAAATCAGAGTGGCGAAGAAGAATCAACGGAACGACATCAACAAAAACAACAACAGAGACGACGGCGCCAACAAAAAACATCCTCGCGGCATGATGTCGTAGGGCAAATGGCGGGAAGACGTGCGGCGACGACGATTTTTTAAGTTCGGTCGTCCTGTGTGTAACGTTACTGTGGAGTTACACATCGCAGCGGTAGCGCGCGTACCATCGGAACGACGGTGGCTCGGCGACTGCTGCCGAAGTAACCGGGCGGCGGCGGTCGCACCGCGGCGCAGACGTTGCCAGATTCATTCACCTCTCTAGCCTTCGTCGGCGGGGGCAAGTTGCCGACGCTGGTTCCGTACCCGTCGACTCGGCTCGTTGGAGTTGCCCGCAATCGGTGTCGGCGGCGGCTTGTGCGTTTTTTAAAATTTTTTTTTTTTATTACTCGATGCCCGCGAAACCACCGCCACCACCGCCACCGCCGCGGCCGCCGATGCTTCTCCCCCGCGGAAACTCGTCGTTGACGCCTCGCCCTTACTTGTCTCCTCCTTTTCGTCTCCCACTCTGTTTGACCGATTTATATAATAGAATACAATGCGTGGTTGCGACGAACGCCGTCGTCATGTATAAAAGAACACGTCTCCTTCTCTCCTCACCGTTTTAGCTCTTATTATTATTATTATTATTATTCCGGACGGCGAACGGCTTTTGTCTGTGCTGCAGACGACGAGTTCTCTGGACCCTAAATAGACGATACATATATAATATTTTTTTCCTCGCTCTTTGTTCGCTCGGTTCTACGTTACAGTACCGAGTGACGACAGCGGCCTAATTAACGTTTTACGGTTCGTCGTCGAATTAAATTTATAAAAAAAATATATATAGATAAATGTAAAAAAACTGCATTTTACTAACGCACACTCTGTATCGTCGTTGTGGTAGTAGTAGTTAGGAAGAAGTAGCAGTACCGTAGTAGTGTATTGTACAAATTATTGTACTCTTCTACAGATAATTTTATAGCTAAACCAAATATCAGAGATATAATACTTGAGTAAAAATGATTCGATAGTAAAATATTATGCATCATAGTTTATATTTCATGTATAAAATATAAATTAAGATGATTATTAAGCTTACGTGTCGTTTCCAAACCCTAATTGTTACAGAGTTTTTTCCAGTGTACATTTTTTATAGAACGGTTTTCCAATACTACGTTCCATCCGATAATTAGCGTCTGAGACAAGATTGTTATGTATTAATATGCGAATAGCTCGGGTGTCAGTGCATTTGTTTAAACAACTTTCGTATGAATCAAATTATTTTTCTAATAAGGAAAATATTTTAACAATTATTTGTATTGTTGCCGTTAAAAGTTATTGTGTACTATTTATTTATTACTTCTAAACGATTTCTATAATTTGATAATACTATCATGTGATCACAACATGAAATAGTTTTTATATATTATTTTATTCGGTTCTTATGCTTTGGAAATTAATTGTTTGATTATTTGCTTAACATAGATATTGAATATTTGAAAAAAATTAGAATAAATATTTAGATTTTCAATGTGGTGAAAAGTTTTAAAACATAATGTAATAGGTATCTCATCAAATGTTTTTTATTATTAGATCTGTTATTTCTAATTGTCTTATTTTTTCATTTATGACCTTCGTATTGTTAATTATTTTTTGGCACTAGTTATGTATTAATATGTATTGAAATTAGGGCAAACCATTTTCTTTTGGATGATGGAAAAATTATTATTTCACAATGCTTACCTTGTTACAATTGATTTAAATTATCAATACTTCAATTCACGTGAAACACATGATATTATACGATACCAAATTAAAGTTTTCTAGTACCTCTATATTTTGTGAGCTACAAGAATTGTAACGAATATTGCAATGTTGAACAATATGATTTTTTTGATGAAATAATTATGAAATTTATGGACTGCTAAATAATATGTAGTTGGTACCTATATAATACACACAATTTAATAATCGAGGATCTTGGTCCGATAGCATTCATATGCATATTTATCAATATAAGTAAAAATATAAATTATAAAAATGTATCAATCATCATTTATTTTTCCTAAAGGTTATCTTGAATATTTCACATTCAACTTTAAATTTATGTACAATATATGACATGTGTGAACTGTGAGAAATGCACTATAAGTATTTGTAACGTAACCTATTTGGTTCGTAAATGAGATATAAAATTATCTGTTTCGTACTAAAATTAGGTAACCAAGATTCATGTTTTAAAATCATTTTTATCCTTGGTGAAATAGTTAGGATAAGAAAATTAACTTTATCCCCATTATATAAGATTAAAGTACAATAATATACTACAATATTAAAATGTTTAACTGATGTTAAAGAAGCATAGGTACACGTATTGCAGTGTATGAGTATATCTAATAAATAAATGAATAATATTGATATTTTATAAGTTAAATATAAACTAAAATTAATTTACCCAAGGTAAAATAACTTATTATATTGTTACTCCATTTTCTATTTTGAAAATATTTATAAAATTAATTATAATAATAATAATAATATGTATAGAATAATTTGAGTCTAGGTTTTCTGGGATGATTAATCATTTGCAATTTGGAGTAATTACTGATGCTATTAATGCATATTATTTTCATAAATTATCAGCCTAATTTACTAATAATAAAATAAGTTACATAATACATTATTGAGTTTATAATCTATCCTCAACGATAATGTTATAACTTATAAGTATTTAATATTATATTTAATATACCTACCTACTCAATAGTACATATCACTTACATTATAATATAAAATAATAAATGATGATGGTATAGAATAGATAAATGATACTGTTATTGTGGTTTAAAAATTAATCATTAAAATAAATTTTTTTTATTTTGATACATCATTATGTAATTAATTGACCAATTTTAATACCCGTTAATTTGCATTTATACTGACATTGGAACCTGAATTAATTGTATACTTAATTATATAGTTACAAATTACAATAAAACATATTTTTATAAATTATGAATCGATGATGTTATGATTTCGTGTCACTTACCACCATTAGGCAAAACTAGAAATTTTCATTAGGCTGGGCCAACAAAATATGTCAAAATTAGTGTCCCCCTCCCAAAAAAATCTTTCTTTGTCCTTCTTTTGACGATTGAATTCCAAGAATAACAACAAGCCCTCTTATGCCTACATCGTTCAGTGTATTAAATCTATGGTATCATACACCCACACATAATATTTTACCCATTTACATAGTGCAGAGTATAGACATTAAGTATTTTTTCACAAATTATTGGTATACTATTTTTAATTTTTTTCCCTCATCTCAAACCTGTATGATTTCTAACGAAGACGCCCTGTCAGCATTAGATGAGGCTTTGGTTTAACTCTATAAAATTGCCTTAACAACTTCTTTTGGTAACAAGTTTTTCAGAAATATCACTACAACTATGATAATATTATGTTACCGATGCCGTATTTCTCTTCTGTGGCCCTACCCCTTATTGTATTGAAATAATGTTAGGTAACCTCGATTTACATGATCATATTAACGTGCTTTGGTTGCACGACACGTGAGACACAACAAACATCGGCGTATACCTTATTGGTAAATCGTGGTGTTGTGCATTATGGCCGCTCACGATTGTTGTGGATTGTTGTTTGCTGTCGTTTATTATTTTTATTGTTATTATTATTTTAACTTTTAATTAACCTCCATTGCATAACAATTATTGTTAGGGATCACCCGTAGTTTGTTACTCTTGTATGAATGTTGTTATGTTTCCTCGACGACAATTCGTTGTCATAATATTGTATTCCGTTTCCAGCATGGAAGTATGTTGTCACCCCTATTAACTTTTTTTTTTAATTGAAAAAGCATAATTACAATCTATACAGTATACATTAATGTTTATGCAATTGGTAGTTTTTTTAACAAATTTAAAATAACAGGGAATTACAGAGAGGGAAGTTATTCAGTAGTACCACCCGACCTGGTAACTTAACACCCTATGTATTACTCATTCATAATAATATTTCGGCAAATGGTGCGATTTATATAATAATAATTATTGATTATTATTTTTCTGTTCGTATACTCTCAAACTTAATATTATTTACTTTGGTGTTTAGTATTTTGAAGTGTAATGCTTATATTTCATATTCAGTTACATTTATTTGTTGTTTATGATACAAATTGTATTCTTTCTCGTAATTTAATATTATTATCAAAAAATTACTTCAGTATTATTTGTGAGAGTAAAAACTCTTGTCACTCAAATTGGAAATACAAGAAGGAAATAATACAACATAATTTTTGTTATACCCGTGAATTCAGTACCTTAAAAAATTGATATTGAATCTAAAATAATTAATGCATTGTAATTTGCATTTAACATTTTTAAAACTTGGCTAGAAACTCAACATCGAAAAAAATATATATCTTCACTACAAAGAAGGATGTTTGTCTTTATCAGGCTTAAAAATAAATAATTTTTTTTATTTAGTTAGGAACTTAAAAATAATATGAAGAAAACCCAGTTGTACAGCCTGTGTAAAAGAATAAATAAATTATAAACGGTTTATTGATTAACATTTGACATTTTTAAAAATAACGCAAAATGTAATAAAAACAAAAACGACCTGAAAGGACAATTTATTAGACAAGGAATAAATAAATTAGTTGAATATTTAATCAAAAATATAAAAAATTCAAAATTGTGTTAATTATTACATTAATTTAAATTTAACTTAAGGAAAGCTGAGTCTTACAATAGGCTTATTTTTCTACAAATTCATAGCCCTACTGAATTACATTAAGATGATGTTGTAATACCCCCCCATGTATTGTTTCTGTAAAACACATTGATTATATCATAGCAAATTTTCATACCGGGTACTTTCTACTGGTCTACAGCTTATTTATCGCTTATTTTGGGAAATTGATGACTGAATTATTAAAATATGTACGTATTTGTAGAAGAGTAGTTTTTATTCAGATTTTATTTTTTTTAAACAAATGATATGAATTTGAAAAAATGAACCATTTGAGTGAGTATTATTTTAAAATAATACCGCCAAAGACAATATTCACTCTTCGATCAAGTTAATTATTGTTATTACAATTATTATTAATTTTTTATCAAACTGTCAACTATTGATCAGTAATTCGCTTGCATCGCGATCTCTCTTGGCTGATTGAACCGTTGATTTTAGAATTTTTTTATAATTACAAACTTTTTTTCATATATAAATCGACTCAACTTTATAGAATGATCATGTAAAACAATATTTGAAATCGCAACGTTAAAGATTACTTTGGAGCGGAATTGGCTAATGGGCCTGTTATGAGTTCAATAACACCACCTATGTAAATACATAATGTATAGTAGGTATTAGGTAATTTAGGACTAGAATATAAGCTATAAAGTATTGTTTAATTAGCTGACGCCGGCTATTTTTATTTTTCCATATTTAATTGTAGTCGCTGTATCGTTGATCAAATAATTTACCACAACTTGTATTTACAACAAACTTATTAATGATAATGATTTTTGTCATCCAAATTCCCAAACTTTTAACGGTGCTTATATACTATTGTATTGTATTGTATTAATTTATATTAATGATCCGTTTATACTATTATTTGTACTTCCTATTAATTACTAAAAACTGTCAAATTTCCCAATAATTCTTAAACTTGGTGGGCGGTGGCCCTTAAAACCTAAATGAAAGCTGTCCTTTTATCGATGATTATAGGGCGTACAGCTGTTGCTAACCACGCCCCGTTGCTCCGCCCTATGATCTATATCAATATTAAAAGTTGTAAAAATCATTTATTTTAAATTTTGTTATCATATAATATAACTTATGAATATTGTTTATTGTATGTTTATTAAAAAGTTTTAGTCTGTATACCTAATGTAATCATAAGTGTTTCAATTAGCTTTTATGAATTTGTTTTAACGTTATAAAAAATAACGATGTATAGTGCCGTTATATATTAGTTAAAAGGATACATGAACTTGACCTTGCATAATAATGTAGTTTAATTACTTACTGTGCTTTTCGTCTGCGTTATAACTTAAAAAGTAATATATATTCATTATTTGTGAATCATAAAGTCGTACATGCGTGTATAGAACATATATTAATTGGAACTATAGATTTGTGATTTGATCTGTCTCCATTAAGCATATTAATATAGCCAGTGTCGGAGACGGATCAAAGAGCATCTGATTAAATATGATTAAGTCGTCCCTGTGTGCCCCTGTAAATATTATTAACGTCCGATACTCCCTATTTCCCTATAATGGAAATAATATTATTTAAATATTGTAGTATCATACAAAGTGTGATCACTAAAAAAACTACCATGAAATTGGTGGCGCGGCCAAGAGTCACCCAGCGAGTATTTTCGCTGCGTTAAAAAATAAATGTGCATAACTGTCAAAGCCTTTTTATTTGGTGTACATTCCTGACTGGAGTTTTTCTCTGTTTTGTTCACAGGTCTCCCTTAGAGGAACTCAGCAGCTTTGAACGTTCTAGTCATTTTTACGATCGTGAACGAGAGGCTAGCTACCGCGGACGACCCACCGCCTCCGGCTACCACGTCGTATCGCCGATTCAAGGATCGCCCGACCCGCTCCGAACTCGACCTCGTGAGAGGACCGTCTTCAGGGCGTACCCACACGAAAGGTAATTATCATTTTCGTGTGCCGGCCACGGGAAAGGGGGAGTACTCGAGATGTACGATAATTTTAGTTTTTTGACTTTAGTGAGGTGTGGTAGGTTTTTACAAGAAAGTTATCTTGACAAGATATTTTGCTTTTATATTTGGACGATTTTAACTGAAAATATCGTAACTATACTCGAGCGGTATAGCATGAGACAGATATTAGATATTATATTGTTTTAGGTTTATTATTAAATTTTGAAATTAATGAATCTTGGGGGGTAAATATTAAATCCACTATTTACTCTGTAGCTTTAGAGGTCGTCACACTACATTCAATATTAATGGTATTTGGAATTTGTTGTATCTCTCTTACATAACAACCGTTGTGATTTATTGTTTTAAAATCTTTAGATAAATTCATTGTTTTAGCGTTCAAATTTAAATATTATTTCACCGAAAGATGTAGGTTTACTAGCTATGTATGGACGTACTGCAGTTCAAAATAAATCAAATTTAAATATTAACATTAATAAAACTGATTATGAATATGTTAGGTAACATTTTTATACTTATCTTTTATACCATTAAATTTTTCCCAAGACGACGTAATATTCGATTATGTTATCTCCATCTTAAAAACGTGCAGCGTGCAGGCAAATTTGAATTCAGCAGAGTCCATTGTGCGTTGTTAGTTTTAATATTTTTGTAAATTGACCTATTATGAACATTAAAGGTAGACGAATATTATCTGTGTGTTTCGTCAATTTACTGTAATATCATTGATTAAATATATAATAGTTCATTTAATCAATGGTAATATTAAAACTAACGACACAATATAGATTTTTCAGAACGAAAATTCACCATATTATACGTTGGTAAAGACAACACAAGCTGGCATCACGCCCTCATAATGTAAGACGTTTTATTACGAAAATAATATTCTGTTCTTTTTTTATCATGGTGTTTGAGGGCTTACCAAATATGAAATATTGATGTGGTAAAGTTCTAAATAGAAAAAGAATATTATATAACTAGAAAGTGAAAATTATTAAATATTATAGAGGTTTTTTAGAAAGCACGGATATATTTAAAATTTAGAAATATCAAGATATACATAATTTATACAAATCATTAACCTCGAGTACTCGCATAGTGTGTGTCATATATTCATAACCTTAAAAGTCAAAGTTTTGTTTTTTAAATTTGTATTATATCCTTTGGAATGAATAAAAGTTATTTTAGAAACACAATTATATGGGATTATAATATTATTGTTGTATAAAAATTAGGCAGAGGAAATACCCACATTGCTAACCCAATTAAACCACTAAATAAATGTTATTTTATGTCAGATTGCGATGTTGGTTTCTTTAAATCAGTACAATTTAGATAAATTATTAAATTTACAAATTATTTTGTTTTAAAATACTTAGGTTTTTGAATTAGATTTAAATGAAAATTGCTTTAACTGGTATTATTTTGAAGTTATAACTAACTTTTTTAAGGCACTTAAAAATGTTTCGACTTTTTTAGGGATATAGTTGAAATTATTGTTCATAAATCATAAAATATAAAACTTGCACAAAGGTTTATTGTGGTTTTTATTAAATTTTAGTTAGTTTGTATCTATAATATATTAGTAGGTAAACATAGTATTATATTATACTTACCATTCGAATATTTTGTTGAATGATTTCTTACTTTGATTTTACTCCATAATGATATCATTATAAATAATAATGTATAAACTACATTTATTTTTCAGCAAAGGTATTATAACTCTAGTTCATTGCATGTATAAATAAATAAATAAATAAATATTTATGAATTTTAATTATAAATATAATCGATTTTTAACTTTATTAAAATAATAAACAACTACTGAAATATTATGGAAGTGTCACTTTGGTATGCAATAATTATAGTGGATATTACCCAATTTTTCATAGCGTTTATGGACGACCGACTGTCACTGTAGTGTAGCAGTATTGATTTGTTAGTGTTTACGACACGAGCGATAGAGTAGAGTGGGCTTGAGGGTGGGAGGGCGCAAAGTCCTGGCTCTTGCAACCCCATTAGTATTCCAACAGTTCCCTGGGGTTCTTTGGACGCTGTTGTCGTGTGCGCGCATCGTCTCTCGACCATTAGTCTGATATTTTCCTTCAAATTCGTCTATATCAAACATTCGGAAATATTTTAATTGTTTCGTGATCTACGTGTGTGTATTAAATATTTTCATTTTGTTATTATCTAAGCATACAACATATGGTGTCGTAAACGGTTTATAAACGTGTGTATATTTGTGTGAACATGTTACACAATAAAAAATGTGCACCATGCATGTTTCGTGGGTAGATTTTTTTTATATAGTGAAATAGCAACAGGTCTATATTGTAATGGTGAAATATAATATATTTATGTTTGTTTTATAGCGTTGTAACTTCTAGCAGAGGTCACCATCGTGTAGGTAGCTGGGCTTATGAAGCCAACAACCCTGCAAGGTTCAATCACCACCTAAGTAGTTGTAGTTCACCGGACTTAACATACCCGGAAGATAGACGGGTGGAAACACCTTTAATAATCGTCCGGAATAAACAACTCCTAAAACCCCCTAGGTATGTTTATTATTGTTTTTTTTTAAATCATTATTACAAATATATTTTTAATAAATACATTTTTATTTCTAATATTTATATTATTAATTATACAGTGAGTCTAGGGGTTGTAGTGAGGATCGTTCTGGTTCACCCTCGAGTTCTAGTTCGGCTGCAAGTCATTCAGGGGCAAGTAGTTCGTGTAGTTCGTCTTCATCACCTAGCCCTACACCACAGCTGCCACGCAGCCCTAGTCCAGGCCCCGCATTATCCGACAAGTCTTCTTCAAGCCATAGGTATTAATGATTATTAGATTTTAATTATGGAATATATTTTTTAATTAATATTTTTACATACTTAAACTATTTTTTTAATTTTGTTTTTAGCCTTCATGGTAGCTCGAAGAGCAGTACGGTTCCGTCCCACACTGTTTGTGCACAGTCACCAAACTTAGAAAGTCAAACATCTCTTTCACTTGAACAGCAGAGGCATAATGCAATCTGCATAAAAAATTTACCTTTGAGATCTAGTGGTGAGTTAACAGTTAATTTTAAATTACGTTAATTTGTTCATAATTTAATAAAAATAAAACAATTTTTTTTATAGATACCAGTCTTAAAGATGGTCTGTATCATGAATACAAACGACACGGCAAAGTGACGTGCGTCAAAGTGGTGGGCCAAGGGTGCGAAAGGTACGCCTTGGTGTTCTTTAAAAAGACTGAAGATGTTGATAAAGCTTTGCAAGTGTCTCACGACAAGTCGTTTTTTGGTTCGAAAATTGAAGTTTCTTCATACCAGGGACACAAAGATGTGGACGACAATGAAAGCAGGTAATGTATTTAATTATACTATAACATCTTATTCATTTCTTCTTAACTCTGTAATTTATAATGCTTGATTCTTTGTTTTAATTATGTTAATAAGTATTTCTATTAAAATATTTATTTAAAATAGAGTAATGAGATTTAAATAATAACCAAAAAAGTCTATTAATATAATACATTTTTTCTATGAATTGAATTGGTTTATAAATATTTTATTTTAGGCCGATTGAAACTGATGTGGATGAGTTTCATTCAAAAGCAACGAGAACTCTCTTCATTGGTAACTTAAACAGCAATACAATAGCTGCTGATTTAAGGAAACATTTTGAAACATTTGGAGAAATTATTGTGAGAAAATATATTATTTTTTTTATTGATCTAGGGAAAACAATTTTAATACAATATTATGTTGCAGGAAATTGATATTAAAAAGGGGAATAACATCAATGGAAGTACAACAGGCACATATGCATTTGTCCAGTATATTGATATATCCAGTGTTGTAAAAGCTATGCGTACAATGGATGGTGAATTTCTGGCAGGAAGTCGTATAAATTTAGGTTTTGGAAAATCACTAGCGACTACATGTGTTTGGATTGATGGTGTTGCTGAAACTGTCAGTGAAAAATATCTGGCATCTCATTTTAATCAGTTTGGTAGTGTTACTCACTGTGTAATTGACCGGACGAGGGAACATGCTTTGGTGTTTTTTCAACAGGTAAATATTTATTTTAATATGAATTTAATATTATTATTTATACATTTTTGAATGTTGATAACAACCTGACTTACTAGAAACTTAGTATTTGGCTTTTTATTATTAAAATAATAGTTGACCATGAGGACAAGTGTGCATACTAGTTAATTTACTGATCTTTTAGATAAATAATTAATATGAAAACAATCGTTGCTTATACTAATACAATACATTTAACATATGTGGTACTTTTTTAGTTAGTTAAAGTATTTTTCTATACTTAACTATGCATTTATAGTTTACTATTTTATCAAAGAAATCTTCAAAACCCATATGTTTTATTTTTAAATAAAATAAATGAAACATTTTTAAAATATCTAATAATAAATGTTGGATTTTGTAATATAGTATTTTTTTTCTTGTTCATTGTTGGATGAAATCTCTGGCCATGTACTGAAAAAACTTGTTTGTGTCTAATATTTCTGAAACTTGATTACTAGCTTCACCCCCCAACTTTCAAATATTCCAAGCCTGATACAAAAAATTATTTATCTATATGTTCAATATTTTTATATTTAATGATAATAAATTATTTCTGATTTGAGTAATTTTAATAATTTGTGAAATAAACTTGTAACTTATAATAAGGTAATAATTATATTTAAATTTTTATTTTTAGTGCAAGTTATTATAAGATATTCTTGTTAACTATTTGTTTGATATGTTTTTGTATTATTTAAAAATTAATGAAACAATGCATTCATAAAATACCAATTAACCATAGTTAGTATTTAAACAATCATCTAATATTCTTGTAAAAAGCAAAAATGTAAATTTTTAACTAATTAAATTGTTATTACTATTGTAAGTGACAAATATACTATAAAATATTTTTAAACTTATTTACTGTTTTTGAAATTTGCATATAGTTTAAAAACTATTTTTATTTTTAGATTGCACATGCGCAGTTAGCTGTTACTCAAATGCGTGGATCCATTATGAAAGGTCGAAAACTTCAAGTTGATTTTGCATCTAGAGAGTGTCAACAAGGATTCTATGAACACTTAGATAAAACATCTAGTGAATCTAGTCCTAGGTTTACCACCAGCCAACCACACGATAGTACTGCACAATTATCACCCAGCAGTACAAATGGTGTTGCTATTCGAGGTTTTGAAACTCCATCATCTTCTTGTAGTAGTGCTGCTGGGGACAAAAGTTACCCAAGGAATCCTGATGAACCTCGTAGTAGTTCAATTTCTGTTCCTAACCCCCAAGACATGCATAACTTGCAAAAAGAACGTGTCTCTCTTCTGGAACAGCTTGAAGACTGCAACAGTTCTGGTGATGAACTTCTGAATGATTCGTCTAAAGCACAGCAAGTTAAAAGCCGCTCGGGCACACCTTTATGTAATGAACGCCCCCCAGAGAGTCTCACACCTCCGACTCAAGTTCCTAGATCTCATGTACCGATCTCGTTGCCGTTGCCCAGATTTGCTGTGCACGTCTCTAATCCCCTGCTCAGCCCACCTCTAAGCTCTCCTAGAAGACCTCAATCATCTAACTCTGATGATTCTCAAGCATCTGATCCTGGTGCTCCAGGTCTTGAAGAGAGATTAAGAAGCCTCGATGAAAAATATGAACAATGGAGTGGCTCTAGAACAAGTGTACTAAAACTTGATACTTCAGTTCGTCTTCGTTCAAGATACAAGTTGTTAGATACTGTTGATAAACTAGAACCTTCAGATATTGTTAAGTCAGTACTTGCAAAACCAAGTGTTTTTGATGAAGATACTAAAAGACTTGAAAATTTTTCTGATAAATATATACCTAAAGAGTTTGTACCATCTCGAACAAGCCCTAATTTACAAAACTTCAGACACCAACAATTGGGTTCATTTTCACCACTAACACCATCAAGTAGTGGTTCATCTAAATCTCCTCCAGCTTCTTCTCCAGCAGCTGTTAAAACTCAATATTCTTTTCCAAGTCATCCTCAGGCTATAATGATCACACAAAGTTGCAGAACTTCACCATCAGATCCTCGATTGCAACCTACTGATCCCAGGTTGTTAATTGACTCGAGAGTAAATGCTCCTGATCCTAGATTATCAGCTGATTCAAGAGGATCATTTTTGACTAAACAAAATATCTGCACTATAAATGATAATAGGTATGTTCCTGATATACTTAATACTAAGGATCCTCGACATCCTATACATAAAGATGCAGAAATAAAAGATGGCCCTGAAGCATTTTATAGAAGTAAAATTAGGGACGAGTATACCAAAAATTGGTTGCATACGTTTGATCGAAAAGATAATGAGCCAACCTATAGGTTAGTTGACACATTTGATCGTCGAAGGTTTAGTGACTTCAGAAAAGAAGAAGAAGAAAAGTTAAAAATTGAACAAATTAATAAACAAAAACTCTTAGATGGATTTGTTGTAAAACGAAAATGTTCTAATGATACTGTACTACATCCTAGTCCATACTTTGTCAGTGTTCAAGAAAAACAAAAAAATATTGATGATCTTAAAAAACTTACTGAACATAAAAAAGTTGAAGAAATCACAAAACGAGAAGAACGTATTGAAATAAAAAAAGTAACAGAAGAAATCAAACCCCCAGAACCACCTCCAACATTAAATAATATTGATGAAGATAAGATAGACTTCATTACCAATGAGAATACTATCGCTAATATTCTACTTTCTTCTATTGAAAATTTGCATAGGAAGACTGAAACAGAAGAAACTAGAAATAAAGTCGAAAGAACAAATTCAAATGAATCTGTTAGCAAACTTTCAGATACTGAGAAAAAGAAGGAAGTTATCATTGAATCAATAAAAAAGAAAGAACACGAAAGGAAGAAATCTATTGATTTTGACCATACTAAAATCAAAGAAAAGAAAGACCATGAACCTAAAAAAGTCTCTGGTTCTAAATCTAAAGAATGTGAAAGCAGCAAAAGTAAAGAACTTGAGTTCAATATGTTTGAAATTAACCGAATCAATAATAAGAAAAAAGAAGAGCTTTTGATAAATGGTAAAACTAAAGATGTTGAAAAGAAAAAAGATGTGGTCAAGTTTGACAAAAAACCAGAAATTAAAAAAGAAGATAAGAAAAAAGATTTTGTTAAAGAAACTGATAAAAAGGATGATGTTGATAAAATGAAAGATAAAAAGAAAGATAAACGTGATAAAGATCCACCTAAACACAAAGAAAGAAAAAAGAGTATAGATGAAAATAATAAGCATAAACATGAAAACAGTAGTAAGAGATCAAAAGAACATTATAAATGTAAAGATGAAGACAAATTGCATCAAACTGTCTCTTCTGATTTTGATGCAAAGTTTAATGACGACAAAGATCTCAAAAAAGACAAACGAGTAGATAGAAATAGCATCAGTAGTAATAGTTCTACAGGACGTTCATCTAAAAGAAGAATGAGTGATAGCTCAGAAAATCTTGATGATTCTAAAAGATCAAAAATGGATGCTAAAAATTCTAAAGATAAAAATCATAAGAAAACTAATGAAAAACATATATCATTCATATCAAAAATTTTGGATGGTAAAAACAAAGAACAGAAAAAAGATCATCACGAAAAGAAGTTGGATAAGAAAAAAGAAGAGAGGAAAGTTATCAAAACTCCAAATGAATCAGAATCAGAAGATGATGATGAAGACGAAGAAGCTAGAGAAAGAAGAAAAAATCATTCTATTTTTGAAGTTGTACTAGATGAACCATATGTTTCAATGTATGATAAAGTAAAAGCCAGATCTACCAAAAATATGCAAAAACAAGAAGAAGAGAAACGCCAAGAAAAGCTTAAGGAAAAGTTTAGTCAGTTAAAACAAAGTAGAGCAAAAAGAGAAGAAAAGAAGAGATCTACATCATATGACGGGGATTCAGATTCTGATCGAGGTCTACGACGTTCATCTAAATTACTCATTACCAGCTCGGATGATGACGATGACTATTTTCGGCGGAAAAATCAAAGACCTGTTTCTGATTCATCAGAAAACGATAGACCAAAAGTTCAACGAACTGTATCAGACTCTTATGATAGTAATAAAGTTAAAACGCAAAGAGGATCTGATAATTATGAAAATGACAGATTAAAAAATGCGAGAGTTGTATCAGATTCTTCAGAAAATGAAAAATTCAAACAAGTATCCAAATTTAAGTCTAGAATACAATCTGAATGTAGTGATAGTGATGATCATTTTGTTCGGAAAAGTTCATTTACTTTTGATCGAATACAAAATGATGCCGGCATTCAAGGATTTAATGGACACCAAAAGAAAAAGAAACAGAAGAAACAAAAAAGTGAATATTCAAGAAAATCAATTGATATTAACGGATTAGATAATAATCATAGACCAATCAAGGAGAAAAAGAAAAAACATTCAATTGGTCATAAATCTAATATTAATGAAAGAATGCAAGATATTTTTGGATCCTTATCAGATGAGGATAATGAAAAAACAATTGCAAACAAATGGAGTGTATCTGATGTTTTTGGAACTGATTCTGATACAGAGCATGAACGTAAAGAAAATAAACCAAAAATGGACATTAAAAAGTTCAATGAATTTGGTAAAGATGTATTAAAATCACTGTCACATAATGTGGATGAAATAGCTCGAAAGAAAAAGAAACGAAAAAAGGATAAGGAAAGAAACAAAGAAGACCGTAAAGAAGAACGGAGGGATGACCGTAAAGAAGAACGAAGGGATGATCGTAAAGAAGAACGAAGGGATGACCGTAGGGAAGACCGAAGGGAATGTCATCTAGATCGTAAGGAAGAACGTAGAGATGATAGAAAAGAAGAACCAAGAAAAGATGAACCTCGAAGAGAAGATCGAAAAGATGAACCAAGAAAGGAAGATCGAAAAGATGAACCAAGAAAAGAAGATCGAAAAGATGAACCTCGAAGAGAAGATCGAAAAGATGAACCAAGAAGGGAAGATCGTAAAGAAGAACAGCGAAGAGAAGATCGAAAAGATGATCGCAAAGAAGAACAGCGAAGAGAAGACCGTAAAGACGAAAGGAAAGAGGATCGAAAAATAGAAATCAAAGAAGAACGGAAAGAAGAAATTAAAAACGATAAAAAAGAACTAAAAAATGAAAGGTTAGTAAGTATAACACATGAAGAAAGAAAAGTGCCCAAAGAAATAAAAAGTGACAGATTAGTAAATATAACACATGATGAAAGAAAAGTGCCAAAAGATATAAAAACCGAAAAATTAGTAGTAAATACGCCACACGAAGAAAGAAAAGTGCCTAGAGAGCCAAAACATTATGAAGAAATAAAAGTAATGGATAATCTTCAAAGTATAATTGAATCTAAGAAGAAGCCAAAAGAATTTATTGCTAATAATGTCAATACAATTACTCCAAATAGAGATGTATTTTCTTCATTTTTTGATTTCGATGACTCAAAAGGTCCTGAAGATGAAACAATTACTATATTCAAAGGAGATGATGATACCGTTAAGACTGAAGTAATGTTTAGAAAAGTGGACGAGAAAAAAGAACTATTATTTAGACCCATCAATACATTTGAACCTATTAAAAGAGAAATTATTGGTTTTGGATCTCAAATGGATGATGAAACTGCTGTAAAAAGTATTTCTGAAACACCTGAGCCTTTAGTAGAAGAAGCTAATCCTGTAGAAATGGCATCTCCTGAAGAAAAATCAACTCCGGTTATTTCTCAAGAAGAAACTGAAGGAGCTGTTGCAGCATTACTTGAAGCGGCATTCGGTCAAGATTTTTGTGATTCTTCATACTCTGATAGATCTGCCAAACCTGACACTCCAGTATCAGATAGTGAACTTCGGATCGATACAGATGATGAAGATAGTAGAGATTCAATAATTGATGAATGTAAGAATGACATACCAGATACTTCAGAAAATACAACTACTTTGAGTAAAACTGATGATGAAATCGTAAAACCAGATAAAAAAGAAACTGTTGTTTGTACTGAAAAAATAATAGAATCTGTTAAACCAGAGAACGATCCAAAATCTGTAGTAGAGAAACCTAAACTTTCCGAACTCCAACAAGAATTACCAACACCTGAACCTTTGGATACAAAACCTCAGTCACCTTTAAGTCACAACTTTAGATTACCCCAAATGGTCATTCAACAAACTAGTATAAGATCATTGAATATTAATTATGCTAAACCATTAACAGAGGTAAAACCACCCATAATACCATCTCCGGAAATCACAGAAATAATCGTTGAAAGCATTTCAAAACCTGAAATTAAGACTGAAGACCATGTTTCTGTTGTAAAATTTTCTACTTCTCAAATACCAACAGTAATTTGTCAAGAACAGTCGGTTATATCATGTGCACCAATATCATTACCCAAACCAGAATTTAGTCAAACATCTGTCTTACAACACACCAAAGATACTCAAATTGTTCAAAGTTGTATAGTTTCACCTCCAATTATTTTATCTGAAACTAAAAAACCTAATTTGGATTCTAAAACAGAAGAAATAGTAGAACAAGAAGTGGTTGTCGATGAACCAAAACTCACTGAAGAGTTGCCATCTAATCAAGCAGCCACAATAACGTTTGCAAAAAAGTCAATAATTCAAGATGAAAAATTAGAACCTAAAGAAATTGTAACTTCAGTTGTACAACATGAAGAATCTTTGTGTCCTGTTGTTGTACCTGTTGAATCTGAAGACAAATCAATGCCTAAACATCCAAAAGCTAAAGGTCTAGAACGCATTGTTGAGCAAATAAATGAAAAAATAAGAGCTAAAGCTAGTGAAACTGCATTAAATTTGACAAAAGAACCTATAATGATGCCATTGAAAAAGGCTCTGATTGCAAAAGACAAAGACGAAAGTAGGTCCGATTGTAAAGTAGATGTTATAGAAGTTAATAAATCCAAAACAGTTGAAATGGAGTCGCCTGAAGATTTAGTTGTGGCCCCATTGACACCAAAAATTGAAGATAAAACTGAAGTTTTTGCTAGTCCTGGTGAAAGCAGTTGTGAACCCAAAGAATTGGATACAGCTAGAATTAAGAAGGATGACGATTTCATTAAAGATATATCAAAAACTGTTGACCGAGGTAAAATTTTAATTGCTTAAATTTGTTTTATCATTGTTTTTTAAACATAATATTTCATTAATTGTTTAGATTCTTCAGTTAGAGGAAGACGAAGAGGTGGTAGAGGACGTGGAACACGTGGAGCTCCTACTATAGTGACACCAAGAAGAACTCGGCAAAATATTGTAACATCAAATATGCCTCCACAAAATACTTTAACTGACATTTATGAGTTTACGGATGAGGATGAAAAAGTCGGCCAAAAGTATAGCAAATCCCCAGAACCTCCTGTAACAAGTGTAGTTCCAAATATTTCATCATCTCCGCCGACTGGTGCTTTGGTAGTAAGCACTTCTCCATTGACCAGAAAATCAAGAAGACTTCAGGTAAATTTAATTGTTAATTTAATGAGTTCAATTTTCATGTTATAGTTAATATTAATACCTGTGTATATTTGTGTTTAGGAAAAAGATGGAAGTAAGAGTACTTTAGAAGAAACAATTGATGAAGTTGCTCGTGGTCCGTGTACTCGACGCACCACACGTTCAAAGCCTCATGCAATACCTTTACTAAGCTTAGAAACATCTCCGCGTAAAACTAAACAAATTAATGGGAAAAAATTAAAAGCTGAGTCTCCACAACCAGTGTCCAAATCAGAAACTATTGAAACTCCACTGTCTAATGATCAAGACGATGAAAAAAATCCAGTGTCAACGTCTTTGTTATCAACGTCTTCTTCATCTTCAACTACCTCAGAACCAACCACATTAATTGATCCAGTTACTGGCTTACTTATTCCAATGCAAGAATCTGAAGAAGGACAATATGTGCCTATAGATGATGGAGATAATAATAGGCAAGTGTTAATAGTTTAATGATAATTTAAAAAAATTGCTAATATAGCTTCAACTATATTATATATTGACTGAAAGATTTTATAAATTTTTTTCCATTTAACTTGTAAAAATACTTCTTCATTTAAATACTTTATTTAATATATGTTTATTGTTATAGGAGTAATATTTCATCATCAGATGAACCACCCGAGAAGAGAGCTCGCCTTGAGAAAGCACCCGTTACATCTATGGCAATTTCCAAAAATAGTACTACTATTCCAGCCTTGGCTGTTACGCCAAATAACATCCTTCCAGCAACTACCACAACATATGCAGTTACCCCTGGCATGTCCAATGTGGCCAAGACACCTTGTGTTATGACAATTGCCAACTCTGCACCTGTTGGACTTGTTAAACCTAATATTACAGCTTCTGTGATAGCTCCAACAAATATTGTGAAGTCTACTGCCGTCATGTCTCCTTCTCCGCCACCTCTTAAGACACAACCAAACGTTCTCAGTAAAGCATCTAATCCTGTAATTAGTCAGCAGCCAATATGCAAACCTTCAATTCCAATTTCTACTATGCCACCACCAATTAAATCGCATTTAACTGCCGTTAGTCGTACTCCCCCATTACCAAAATTATTATCACCCAAAGGACACATCGTGCAAGCATATACATCACAGTCAATGGAAGCAGTCAATCACAATTCTGTATTGCACCCTCCTGCAACAACTCAACCTTCACAACCATTGTTGGTAAATACTCCAAGTGTTCTGAGTCCACCATTAAGAGGAGTGTTAAACTCACCATCAAGAAGTGTGTTAAGTCCATCAAGAGGATTATTGAGTCCGCCTTCAAGAGCTGTTATACCCCCATCATCTCAGTCTACTCCATCTGTACACAGTTCATCAGCCGTACCTGATGTAAATACTTTATTTAAATTTTTTATTTTATTCTTTCACATCAAATATATTTTATAATATATAAGTAGTGATTTATTTTATTTGTAAATACAATTTATTTATTTCTTGTAGATTATTTGTCCAAAAGGATTTGATCCTTCTAAAATGGAGAATTCAAGGTGCATTGTTATGAGGAGTCCATCACCACTTGTGTTGTCAGGCCAACCAATGTCATTTGAAGCAGGCATTGACTCCGCTCCTATGAATATGGTTCCAACTCATCATTTCCTACATCCACAACTTATTTATCCACATTACATCAGGGATTCAATGGGAGCCTTTATTCCGCCTAGTAAGATTAAAATATATTTTATATTGTTTTGAAAATGTTATTAAATTATAATATATCTTTTAGGAAACATAAAAGTAGTTCCAGAAATTGAAGAAAATATTCCACCATTAGAATTGCGCAAAAGGCTTCCCGATGAATGTATTACGGACAGGCTGCAACATAATATTGGTGGAACCCAGCAATATATGAACATACAGCAAGTTGCTCATCCAATTGGTAGCCTTCCGTATGGACAAGTTGTACCAATTAACTATGGTTATCGACCTATTAACTCCATATTAAAGGTATGTAATGTTTTAAAAATATTGAGATAGAATATTTTATTTATAATAATGTTCAAAAATAATTTAACACCATTAATAATGTATTAAAAAAATCAGCTAAAATAATATTTTATTGTCTAGAACTATCCTATTTACTGGCAAGGAACATTAGCACTCAAGAATGATAAAGCACTTGTGGAAATGCATTATTTGTTTGGGAATGCGGCCGTTGCTGAACATTCACTGCAGCGTAATATTGATGGTGAACTGAAGTTATCCCAACGTATGCGATTAGAACAAACGCAATTAGATGGTGTTTCACGCAAGATGCAGGTAAGAAATATTAGACTGTTCAAAAAGATCATGCACATATGCATAAATATTAATTTAATAATAAATAAATAATTTTATAACAATAACACATAACTTAATTTATTTTAGATTGAAGATGAATGTTGTGTGTTAATTGCTGTGCCAATTGGTATGAGCGAAGAAGAATGGAATCAACAAAGTTGCACATTGCATAATGGTTTTATAACATACTTACAACAAAAACAAGCTGCGGGAATTATCAATATCACTGCACCTGGAAGCACTCAGGTATTTAAATTTTAAAATAATTACAAAAATTAGTATTAAATAACTTATGAAAGATGCTAAAATTTAATAAATTAGTTATTTTAACATAAATATTATGATTAATAATGCAAATGATAGGTGTAATTAATATAAAACATATATAATATAAATTATACATATTGAAACTTAACTAAATTATTTTCTGTTATTTGTTTCAGAATGCCTACATAGTGCACATGTTCCCGCCTTGTGATTACATAAATAGTGTCCTAGCTACAGTTCACCCTGCAATGGTGAAACAAATAGCATCTATGGCCCATCTAATTATTGTCATAGCCACCGTGTAAATATTCTATAATGAGTACAAATTTCATATTTCTTCTAGCGCATTAGGTGCACAAAGTATATATATTATATAGTTAATGATAAAATTCATTAAATAAACCTAATGGTAATTGTTAACAGTTTTTATTATTATTACGATTATTATTATTATTATTATTATTATTATTATTATTATTTTTTTTACGCATTAACAATTTGTTATTGGAATATAATGCTAATGATTTCAAATTGGTTACCATAATTTAAGAAGTTTTCATATTTAAATTAAGAAAATGTAAAGATGAATAATCACTGTACAAATTTAGGAGTGAAAAAAAATTGTTTTTTATTTAAAAATTTTTGTTATTTATTTTTCAAAAATTCTAACTTTTTTTTATCTCAATTTTTTATTATTATTTTTATTATTTATTTGTAGCTAATAAGCTGTAGACTTTAAATATTTACTTTAATATAGACATATTGTTGATATAATTTAAACAGCCAAATGTTAATTAATACGTGTTTATCGTAATTAAATGAATAATTTTAAAATTGACAGTATTATTTGGTAAAATGTTTTATGTACTTATGTAGAAAATTGTTTCATGTAAAAGTTTCAATTTTTAACATGATAAATATATAAAGATGCATGTAAAAAAAAAAATAAAAAAATAATAATAAAAAATAAGAATATTATACAATAAATTATTATTAAATATATTTAATTAATATGAAAAATTAATCCCAAACACTAGTGTACATAAAGTATTCTACTATTAAATGTGTTTTGCTCAACTAATTTCTAACAACAGTCAATATTGATATATACATAATATATATATTTTTAAACATATATATGTATGTATATATATATATATCATAATTATGTGTTTATACATATATATATATATGCATATATATGCACAAATATATATTTATATATACACCTATACATGTATATATATTTATATATTAATAAATATATTACCTAAATATTAGGAGTATTTTAAGGTTTTTTTTTATGATTTTTATTTTTTATTATTTTTGTGTGAATATTGTTTTAAGATTTTAGACTCGCCTTAAAATTGCATTGTATATGAACCTCCCCCCTCCAGTTAAAATTATACATAAATAAAAATAAGAAAGAAAAGAAGAAAAAAAATTTGTTCTTTGGCTGTGATCTCTGCATTAAGGTTCACTGTTATAATTTGATTGTATTATAGAATTTTTTTTTAATGTAACAAGTGCATAATGTATGTATTATAAATTTATTTCTATTAGTTATTATTATTGCATATTAAATAATAATGAATAATAAAGAAAAACTCAATGTTTAGAAAAATAAACACTGTTTTTAGTTTTGTTTTGTTATGAGTTTATGACGGTTAAGTACTTATCATCGATTTTTTAAATCCAAAAGTTTTTGTAATGTAGTGTTTTTTCTAAAAAAAAAAAAAAACACAAGTCTCAAACTATCATATGAATAATATTGCTGTTTTTTTTTTATTTGTAATATAATATTCGAAACATTGTTAGAAGAAAATATTGCAAATTAATACTACTACCTTGTTTGTATATAATGGTATATTTAACCTATAAATAAAAATACATTGTTATTTCCCGTTAACAAATATTAACATGAGTTTTGATAGTTTTGATTATTTTACATTTTGATTTTAAATAGTTATTATTGATTATTCAAAACTGCTAATGCAAACTTTCTTAAAAAGGTTCCGTATGGTGACAATGAAACCTATGAGTGAATGAAATGTGGATATATATACTGAACCCTGAAAAATGGGTTGATAGCTTTAGTATTGCTGTACATACCAAATTGATAAAAGTAACTTAGATAAATTATGCATACCTAGTTACTCTTCAACTGTTCAATGTGTATATACATGGTGGCATAGTGAACTGAAAATTGTCCAGAAACAAATTACAAATATCCTAAGTATTAACGCTTAATAATATATTAATATAATACGACCAACTATATTTCAGATCATTATTGACTTCCTACCTATTGAGTATATCATATAACACTTACTTGAGGACCCACTAGCTACCACCTACCCTTTTATTTAAGAAAAATCTCGGAGGCAATTGCCTCCGAAATTACCGTCCTCCAAGCCACTGAGTATATACATACTCAGATAACAAGTTGTGTATTTTTAAATGTTCTTTACACTATTTGTGTCCCATGAATTGGATGCAAGTTACCTACTGAATAATAAATTTGATTAAATTGCATGTTACTGGTAATAAAATAAACGTAAGCACCGTGAGCACCATTAATGGCATAAGTAATATATTAAAAATTTTTTAAAATATCTGGTTTTGATAAATTGGTCGTTTTTAACCAATGAATGAATACCTATTAAAAATGTGAATGTACTCAATTCTATGTATTTGTGACCTGATCCAGGTTAAATTCATTTTTGTCGAAAAAATTGTACTTACTTAAAAATGTCATTATGGGTATAAATATTAAAATATAATAATATACCTACTCTAAAGACTAAAAGTCTCAATATCTACGAATAATATTTTTAAATTACAACAAAATAACTAAAATCGTTGTTCATGGTTTAAATATGTAATTTTGTCCAAATTTGAACTTTAAATAACTGTAAAAAACCTGCGTTGTAAATTACCTTGTTTAAATTTTCAATCCTTGCCTACAAATACAAGTACAACTAGAATGGGGGGTTGGGGAATCTTAGCCCCCCCAAAGCTTTTAATAGCTCCCCAAAATAAATGTTTCTTAGAACATTAATAAACATTTTTGAAATTCAACTGTAATTCTTAATATAAAATAACTTAATTTTTATTTAAAGCTTATGATGCTTATGACGCTTTTTGACAATTGCTCTAGAGCATTTTTAGATATATCCCAGGCCTTTGACCGCGTTTAGCACGACGGGCGCCTATTTAAACTTAAATATTTTCTACCTTCACCATATTTCTTGATGATAAAATCATACCTAGAAAATCGGTCATTTTCTGTCCCCCCAAAAAATAATTATTCAACTGTTAAGAATATTAAAGCTGGAGTCCTCTCTTCTATACTTTATTAATATTTTCACCGCTGATATACCTACAACAAACCAAACTCTCCTCGTCTCATTTTCTGATGATACAGTCGATACAGGCATAGAACAATACTTATGTTCAATAAAAATTCCAATATCGGGTCTTAAAATTTACAGATACATCTAAATAAAATAAAATTCTGTTTCAAAAATTGGAAAATCTAAATGAATGACTAGAAATCGACTCAAGTGAACTTTTCCTTGAAGAAAATGGAATGCCTCCCACTAAAATTCAATAGATAACAAACCAATTCCACTAAACCAGTTAACCAAATACTTAAGCATCTCTGGATAAAAGATTAACCTGGTCAAGCCACGACAAGCAAAAACCCAAATAAATTAACTCTCGTCTTCACCTATTTAGACTTATACCTACTAAAATCTAATTTGAGTCTTAAAAACAGATTACTACTTTACAAAACAGTTATCATTTAATTATGGTCATNNGGGGCCAGCAAAACCCTCAAAATTCGTCCTATCCAAGTCTTTCAATCAATTACGCTAAGAGTTTTCACCGGTGCTCCGTGGTACAAAACAAATGCAGCTCTCCACAATGACGTAAAAATTCAAACAGTCAATGAGCTTGCCAAAAGAAACTATAATAATGTCCACGCTTAATTATTAATAAACTACACTAACCATTTTATTAAAAACATTCCCCCTCTCACATTACCACAAATTCCCCGCCCACTAAATAGAAACTGGTCTAAAAAGTGAAGACCCCTTAAAATCGAAAAAAAGTCTTTTGAGATTCTGTTAATGAATAGTCTCCACAATCCTTTTCACGTGATTCTTGTCTTTTTGTATAAACTTTTCTTGTCATACTTATTAGTTATTACTCATTGTTTTTGTTTTGTATACAGATGAAATATATTTAAATAATAAAAAAAAAAACTTTTTGAAGAAGCAGCGAAGAAAATTGTATTGACATTCATATATATTTTTATATATTTCTAACCCAAAATAATTTGCAGTTTCATGTTGACTTAAAAAAAAACGCTCATAAAAAATGATTGTGGATTTACTTTCAATTTTTTTTTTAATTTTCACTAACAAAAACTTACGAATAACGTTGTATTATATTTTCGAGTTTTTTTAACCGAATTTTAAAAACAAACTTATAATAATCAAAAATTGTATATGTATATAAATAGCTCAACATGAGTCCAAATATTTTGAAAATTGTATGATGCTTAGAAAATGCCAATATAAATTTCATGTACCTTCCTATCTAAGGTAATTTTCTTAAACTCAGCTCAGAATCTAAAACATAAAATATGATTAGAAATGTATGCAGTTAGGTAGGTATGTACTTCCATTTTCCATGTTTTTGGCATACTTTTAAGGAGGGGCTCTAAATATTTCTTATGATACAGCTAAATCATTAGTTGTTTAACCGCTTGCTAGCCGTTTCATTATTATTCAAAAAAGCAGAATTTTGAGTATTAACTTTTTAGTTTTTGTTACATAATATTTAACAAGGCAGTTACAATACATGGTAGGTATGTTCACAAATTGGAATGAATTTTGCTCATTCAGATACATGAAGTGTCATTTCATCATCGAAATCAAAACTATCACCATCTTTATTGACCATGAGTAATTTAAATTTGCTAAATGACTAGTATGTATTTTGTATTTCATTTGTTCCACTTTATGATAGTCGTGAATTCGATAATGAAGTTACACTAGTACACTGTCTACCATGTGTTATAACTGTTATAAGTAATAACTACCCCGTGAGTTGTGATATTTAGAAAATGATTTGTTCCGTACATTTAATTCATAGGTATCATTAATGTTCTATGACATTGTGTGACAATATTTTGTAACCTATTTACCTATATATTAAAATGTATACGAACACGACAAGGTGAGTAAGTTGTGTACCCCAATTAAGTACTTAACAATGAAAGCTTGTTATCATTGGTTTCGTGATAAGAATTAAAACATTAACCACAGATAATATAAATAATATCAGATTCTATATTATCTATTACTTATCTATTGTTATTTGTTATGATAACATTTATGTCCTACACTCCTAAATAAATCATAATATTTTACTAGAAACTAGACATTTGAGAACGAGTTTCAAATTGCATTACATATTTATTGTGAATTTTTTTTATTTAAACTGCACTTGGTCTATATCTAAATTAAAATTAAATATTTTATCCAAAAATACCAATGTCACAATTAGGGAGAGTAAAAGTGAGTGCTTTAGATCTTTATGGTTGCAATTATATCATGCTGTTTATTTTTATGTAATTTGAAGTAGCACATGTGTAGATGATAATAAATAACTGTATGCATTGTTTTATATTTTAAGTTTTAAAATAATTGTATACTTCCACAGCAATGGAACACGTTCGCTCGGTGTTGGCATCTGTTTGATGCAGCTTGGCAAAATCCTTTGGAATGTTCTCCAACGATTGAAAAGTATTTAAAGGGCCTTAATAAACCAATTTATCATCCTTTAGGTTAGTATTGATATTTTATGTATTAACATTCTAAAAATTAGACTTGTGTTAGGTATTCCAGGCATAATTCTTGTTTAGCTCCCATGCGGTTTTTTAAATAGTTTTTGATAAAAAAAATTAAGGCATCAACTGAATTTGTCGGTCAAACTTTGTTTCTAAACTATAGCATGTTGAAGTATTGAAATATCTTTACATAATGGAAAACCCGGGCTACAAACAATTCATATTAATTTTTGTCTGGTATATAATATGAGATTTTTAACAATTTTGTTTTAACCCAGAGACTTACTCAAGTTAGCTTTACATACCAAGTTGAGTGGTGTTTCGATTTTAATTGTCTGAGTGAGTGACCACATCAAGTGTATATATGCTTATAATAATTTGAAAAAAAACACTTGGGCGCTAAACTAGAATTGTTCCAGTATACCCATATTTAATAATAACAAAATATACATCAATTTGTAATATACCTACTATTATTATATCAAAATATTTATTTATTACTTTATAAAATCTATTGGTTCTTACTATTTAATAAATAATTTGAATTTATCACTTAAACATATAATTTACTTTTATTGAAATCGTCTTCTATTTAATTTATTCTTTATACTTTTTATAAATGTGTATAGAATTATAAAAACAAAATGATCTACAATATTTCATTTGAACGGATAATTCAAAAGAACATAATGATTCTATGGAAGATTCTATGTATATATTATTGTGTATAATTTTTGTATGTATGTTCTGCAGTACTTAAGACAAAACTTATGAATTTAAAAAAAATAGAAATACTATAGTACGACTTGTCAATTTATAAACATTTATGATAACTTCAATGAAGCCAACTGTGTGTAACCAAACAAATCTAATGATATAGTTATGCAGTGAACATGTTAATAAATATATCTGACTATCTGAGTCAAATATGATGGTTGACTCAGTGGTTTATTTTATCTAATACAATATATATAAATTATATAAAAAAATGCATTCTTTTTTTACTTGTAGTTGATTGTGGCGATCACGTTGTGGTTATAAACAGTAAGCAAATTGCATTTCCTGGTGAAGAATGGCGTCGACGTGCTTATTTCCATCATACAGGATATTCAGGTGGAGCAACTTGGACTCCAGCATGGGAAGTACATGATAGAGATCCAACTATGGTAAGGTTGTAAAAGTTATTACTAAACTAATAGCTTTTCATTATTGTATAATGTTATGTATGTAAATAATATTTTAAAATTATTCAGCTAAGAGTTGCTTACAATACTTAGCACAGAACTCTTTCAGATAGATAGTCATTTTCCGTGATTAAAATAAATATAATTAATAATTGTTAATCTAGATTATAGAGTATTTAAATTTAAAAATGTACAGGTACCTACTTTTCTGTTAACATGACCACTTGTCCTACACAATTCCGTTATCGCGACTTACGTTTGGTGTTGATACTGCCAGACCATGATAGATTTTATATATAAAAACAATAATATATTATATGCTTAACTGACATTTAAAGTTATGGATCTCTGGAATGTACCTACTTTGGTTAATGTAAATAGGTCATAATGTGAAGTTAGATATTGGATAGTGCAAAAAACATGTCAACTTAAATGTTAGTACTTACAGTGGCACCAAAGTGATTAAAATATATACTATGACATCATTCTAATTTGTACATCATGAGGCCCCCAATCATTCCCTTTTTTAAATTAAAAAAATCAGATGCAAATCAAAGCACCTAACATAATTCAATTGTTTTTAATTTTATGTTTTAACATAAATTCTGGATCCACAATGGGATCCCTGCTATACCCTATATGATGGGTCTTCGTTTACATAACGGGCTCCTATACAGTTTAAGATTTAATTATGTATGTAATTTAAAATATGTAAAATATAAAATATAAAAAACTTTTTTGTATAATAGAGCTATA
>PVMI01048373.1:0-10019 GCA_008528875.1 Aulacorthum solani
TAAATAGAGAGAAAAAATTATCAAAAAGTTCGTAAAAGAAACGCCTATTGAAATAATTGGCAAACAGATTCGCGGGAAGTTAAGTTTCTTTAAATAATTTCCACTATCAACAAATACATTTATTAATCTTGCTACTAATTCTGAGAAAAGGCCCCAGGTCAATAATCCGGAACAAAGATAGATGCTATATGCAAAAGGACCATTGTTATCTGGCATCCTCGCTTTCATCACTTCAGAAAAAATTACAGTATAGACTGTAATCATAGCTAAAGGTTGAAGCACTAACCATGCAGCGCCAAATATACTTGTCTGATATCTGCTCTTAAAATCACGTATTATACTGTTTAATATAAAATCACGATATCCGGCCGCAGCCATTAATGACTTTATCATTTATTATTTCCTTGAATAACATCAATCAATTTTTTGGTATTTAATTCCATTTCACGTAAGCATCCCCGACTCTCAACATTGATTCTTAACAGAGGCTCGGTATTAGAGTTTCTTACGTTTACTCTCCATTTTTCAAATTCAATGCTTACTCCGTCAATATAGTTTTCATTGACACAGTCTTTTAAATATTCGGCCTTAATAGTTTCAATAACTTTGAAAGTATCTTTCACTTTAAAGTTAATCTCACCACTGCAGGGAAACGCCTTCATTCGTTCCGAAACAAGCCCGGAAAGCGTCTCACCTTTCACTGCCAGCAGTTCTGCCACCAGCAACCATGGAATCATACCGCTGTCGCAGTAAGCGAAGTCACGGAAATAGTGGTGCGCACTCATCTCACCACCGTAAACCGCGTCTTCTTCACGCATGCGCTCTTTGATAAACGCATGACCGGTTTTAGACATCACCGGAATACCACCCGCTTTGGTCACCACATCAATGGTGTTCCAGGTCAGACGTGGATCGTGAATGATTTTCGCTCCTGGCTCTTTCTTGAGGAACGCTTCGGCTAACAACCCAACGATGTAGTAACCCTCAATAAACTCTGCATTCTCATCAAACAGGAAGCAGCGATCAAAGTCACCGTCGAAGGCGATACCCATATCGGCCTGATGCTCACGCACAGCATCAGAAGTGTCTTTGCGACACTCCGGCAGCAGCGGATTTGGAATACCATTCGGGAAGTTACCGTCAGCTTCATGATGTACTTTGATGAACGTTACTGGCGCATTCGCCTGCTTAAAGCGTTTTTCAATTTCATCAATGATATGACCTGCTGCACCGTTACCGGAGTTGATCACCAGCTTCATGGGTTTAGTGAAGTTGCTCAGGTCGATGTAACCCATCAGGTGATCGACATAGGCATCCAGCACAGAAATCTGTTTATAGCTGCCGCGCTTACTCTCTTCTACCGCAGCAAAGTCATTCGCTTCAGCCAGGCGCTGCACGTCACGCAGACCGGTATCACCACTGACCGGGCGAGCACCTTCCCGTACCAGTTTCATCCCGTTGTAGTTCATGGGATTGTGACTGGCAGTCACTTCAATGCCGCCATCAATGCCTAAATGAAACGTGGCAAAATAGATCTCTTCTGTTCCGCTCATACCAATGTCGAGCACATCGGTACCCGCATCCCGCAGTCCATTAGCCAGTGCCAGCTTTAACGACTCGCTGGTCAGTCGGACATCGCCGCCCACCACGATCGTTTTTGGCCGGATAAATTCACCATAGGCGCGGCCAATGCGGTAAGCGATGTCTTCATTCAGTTCAGTGCCTAACTCGCCGCGGATGTCATAAGCTTTAAAACAGGTCAGTGCTGCCATGATCGTGTCTGTCCTTACTTACTTGCAAACTGTTGTTTAATCAAAATGAGGTCGTCATCACCAAGGTAAGAACCCGACTGGATTTCCAGAAGTTCCAGGGGAATTTTGCCTGGATTTTCTAACGTATGCGGGTGACCGATTGGAATAAAGGTTGACTGATTTTCTGTCAGCAGCAGGGTTTTATCCTGAATAGTGACTTTCGCTGTGCCTGAGAGGATCACCCAGTGTTCGGTGCGGTGATAATGCATCTGCAGTTCGAAGGCTTCACCCGGCTTAACCGTGATGCGGTTAACGTTGAAGCGGCCAGTGTTAACCACCAGATCGCAACGTCCCCATGGCCAGTAAGTTTCACGATGGCGGCGATATTCGCTGCGGCACTCGTTTTTCAGGAACTCAACCACCCGCTTAACATCCTGTACCTGGTCTTTACGTGCAACCAGCACAGCATCTTTGGTGTTCACAATGACCAGGTTTTCAACGCCGATGGCGGCAACCAGTTGATCTTCACTGTTGATGTAGCAGTTTTTGGTGTTGTGCAGGAAGGTATCGCCCTTCAGCGAGTTGCCGTGAGCGTCTTTGTCGTTTACTTCCCACAGTGCAGACCATGAACCGACATCACTCCATCCGGCTGCCAGCGGGACGACCACAGCGGCATCAGTCTGTTCCATTACAGCGTAATCCACTGACTCGTCAGGACAGGCGATAAAATCATCTTTATCAATACTGATGAAATCATTCCCTTCTTTCACGTTAGCCATGGCGCGACGGCAGGCTTCCAGAATATCCGGACGGAATTTCTCCAGCTCCTGCAGATAGCGTTTAGCCCGGAACATGAACATGCCACTGTTCCAGTAGTATTCACCGGACTCCAGATACTGCTCAGCGGTGCTCTGATTCGGTTTTTCAACAAAGCGCTGAACCTGATAAGGGCCGCTTTCTGCGCCTGGCAGTGCTTCGCCACGCTGAATGTAGCCATAGCCGGTTTCCGGACCGGTTGGCACGATACCAAAAGTCACCAGCTTGCCCTGCTTGGCATAGGCGGTGGCGACTTTGATAGCCTGATGAAACGCAGCACGGTCTTCAATTACGTGATCGGCGGCCAGCACCAGTAGAACCGGATCATCACCCTGCTCTACGGCGTTCAGCGCAGCCAGCGCGATGGCCGGAGCAGTGTTACGCCCTACCGGTTCGAGAATGATGTTATGGGATAGCTTGTTAATTTGTCGCAACTGCTCGGCAACCAGGAAACGATGTTCCTCGTTACAGATGACCATCGGTGCACGCGCTTCGACACCGCTCAGACGATTAACCGTCTCCTGCAGCATGGAGTGCTCACCGTGCAGACAGATGAACTGTTTTGGGTAAAGTTCGCGGGAAAGGGGCCATAAGCGGCTGCCGGTTCCTCCGGCCATGATTACGGGAAGTAACATTCCACATCCTCTAACAAATTTAAACATGCTATGCATATAAGCGGGTCAATTTTTATTCATTATGAATAAACAGCCACGCTACCGCCCCTGGCTTGCAGCAACCAATGCGCTGTGTGATAGGAATCTTACCTTCACAGGTTAGCTTGTCGATGCGCTGATTATATTTTATTCAATCGCATACGGGTTCCGGGATAACACCAAATAGTACATTTTGTGCGGCAAAAATAATATGCCTAATCTTTCATTGCCACTGACAAAACTTAAGAGTGACTAAACATTGATCTCATCCTGCATGAGTAAATGTAATCACTGGCAAAACAGCATAGTAGCGTATGAGGAATCGCGCTTTGCGCCTCTTCACACAGTCGGATTAGCCGCTATTGTGATTAAACGCTACAGAAGCCAGACCAGGATAATTCCGTATTAGGTCATCAGTCAGTCACAATCTGGCATTGAGGTGAGGAGAGTGAGCAGGAATATGCAATTTCTCTTAATGCAGGCACAAAAAAACCCGGCCTGAGCCGGGTTTTTTTTATTTCATCGCAGACTACCGAAACCCATCGGGGTTCTTGCTCTGCCAGTTCCACGTATCGCGCATCATCTCATCGATGCCGCGCGTCACGCGCCAGTCGAGCGTGGTGTTTGCCAGTGACGCATCGGCCCAGAACGCAGGCAGGTCGCCATCGCGACGTGGCTTGATCTCAAACGGGATCGCCTTGCCGGACGCCTTCTCAAACGCTTTGATCATCTCCAGCACCGAGAAGCCTTTGCCGCCGCCCAGGTTAAAGGCGGTGTAGCCCTCAACTTTGCTCAGATAATCCAGTGCTTTCAGATGCCCTTCCGCCAGGTCAACGACATGGATGTAGTCACGCAGACAGGTGCCGTCTGGCGTATCGTAATCACCGCCAAACACGCCCAGCTTCTCCAGACGGCCAATCGCAACCTGTGCAATGTACGGCAGCAGGTTGTTTGGGATGCCTGCCGGATCTTCACCGATTTCGCCTGACTCATGCGCGCCAACCGGATTGAAGTAACGCAGCGCAATCGCCTTGAACTTCGGCTCCGCTTTGGCGAAGTCGCGCATCACGAATTCGGTCATCAGCTTAGAGGTGCCGTATGGACTGGTGGTGCCGCCAATCGGGGTGGTCTCAACGTAAGGAACCGGGGCATCTGCGCCATAAACGGTTGCTGATGAGCTGAAGATAAAGTTCCAGACGCCGGCATCACGCATCTCTTCCAGCAGCACCACGGTGCCCGCGACGTTGTTCTCGTAGTACTCCAGCGGCATACGCGTAGATTCACCGACGGCTTTAAGCGCAGCAAAGTGGATCACGGCTGAAATGCTGTTGGATGCAAACAGGTCACGCAGACAGGCGCGATCACGGATATCGCCTTCAACGAAGGTCGCTTTTTTGCCTGCCAGTTTCTCAACGCGGTTAATCGCTTCGCGTGAGGCATTGCAGAGGTTATCCAGAACCACAACATCATCACCGCGCTGCAACAGCGCCAGTACCGTATGGGAGCCGATATATCCTGCTCCGCCCGTGACTAAAATTGCCATGTGAGCTCCTTTCAATCTGCCGCGCAGGGCGCGACAAATAAATTACTGTTGTTTTGCGAGGATGGTCTGGATAGCTTCGCGGAAATCGCGACCCTGCGCGTTGCTGCGCAGGCCGTAAGAGACAAACGCCTGCATGTAACCGAGCTTACGACCGCAGTCAAAACTGTGACCGGTCAGCAGCGAAACATCAACGGTTTTATGTTTGCTCAGGCTGGCGATGGCATCGGTCAGCTGGATACGGCCCCACGCGCCTGGCTCAGTGCGCTCCAGTTCGGCCCAGATATCAGCAGAAAGGACATAGCGGCCTACCGCAGCCAGGTCAGAGTTCAGTCCGGCGGTATCTTCAGGCTTCTCAACGAAATCGGTAATGGTGCTGATATCGCCAGGGTGATCAATCGGCTCTGCAGTGGTGATTACCGAGTACTCAGTGAGATTGGACGCGGGCATATGCTGCGCCAGGACCTGGCTGTGGCCGGTCTCTTCAAAACGGGCAACCATTGCTGCGAGATTGTAACGCATGTGGTCAGCGGTGGAGTCATCCAGCAGGACGTCTGGCAGCACGACCACAAACGGATTATCACCGATCATCGGACGGGCACAGAGAATCGAGTGGCCCAGACCCAGCGGCTGCGCCTGGCGCACGTTCATGATAGTCACGCCTGGCGGGCAGATAGACTGCACTTCGCTCAGCAGCTGACGCTTCACGCGCGCTTCAAGCAGCGCTTCGAGCTCATAGGTGGTGTCGAAATGGTTTTCTACGGCATTTTTCGATGCATGCGTGACCAGCACAATCTCTTTAATACCCGCGGCAACACACTCGTCAATGATGTACTGGATCATCGGTTTGTCGACGACAGGCAGCATCTCTTTCGGAATGGCTTTAGTCGCAGGGAGCATATGCATACCGAGGCCCGCAACCGGGATTACTGCTTTAAGCTTGGTCATATTTATTCCGTTTAATAAAATGAAGATGTGGGTCGATTATGCAGGATCGGCCGGAAGAGCAAGTATAATCTTTATCTGAAAATCGGACAGTAACTCTCTGTCATAACTTGGAAATTCGGCATTTTGCCCATTGCCAGCAACGGCATAAACTGAATAAAGACAATCAGTAATCGAATATCGCCTCTGTTATTTCCACCCCTGGTCGCCGCGCGGCTGAGACCAGCCATAAATGAAAACGGGCGACCCTGAGGCCGCCCGTTGATATAACGCAATTGTGATTACAACCAGCCTTCAAACCACTCTGGCATCACAAACAGATTAAAGTGATTGACCAGCAGCATTATGCCGACAAATACCACCGACACCGCCACCCACTGCCGGGCATAAGGGATAAACCGAATGCCAATCACCGGCTTAATAAAGAACGGATGAGCCAGTGCCGAGATCAGAATCTGCGAGATGGAAAGCGTCAGCGCCACATAGAGCACGTTCGGCCAGATAAAGGTGGTGGCCAGCACCGCCAGAACAACAATACTCGCCACGATGTTCCAGTAGAACTCAACGTTGGTCCGTCCGTTGGCCTGGGAAATTGCCCCGGTCAGTCCGCCCATCGGCCGCAGCATACCAAACAGCAGCATCAGCGGAATCAGATGATAGACCTGCTCGTGGGATGCGCCGTAGAGCACACGAACGATAACCGGCGAGAAGATGCCAATCACCAGGTACATCGCGCTGCTGAACAGCATGATCCCCAGCGTGCCTTTGAGGAACAGCTTCTTCAGCTGCTCGGCATCGTGCTGCTTCTCTGCAAAGCGCGGCAGTGCCAGACGGTTAATCACCGGCGTCACCAGCTTCAGCGGTTGCAGCACCAGCTCTTTCGCCAGCGAGTAAACACCCAGCATCTCGGCGCCCATCACTTTACCGACCACCAGCGCATCGGCCTGGGTACGCAGCTGGTTAATGGTCTGCGAGCCGAGCTGATAGCTGCCGTAGCGAATCGCACCGATAAAGGTCGCTTTATCAAACTCCCAGGTCGGACGCCACGACTTCTCACCCAGCGCAATCATGCAGAGGATGCGGGTAAAGGCGTTAATAAACAGACCGAGAATCGCCGCCGCTACGGTTAGCGAGGTGAACTCCAGCATCGCCACCACACAGAGGAAGGCAAACAGCTTGGTGCCCATCTCAATCTTCGCCAGCGAAACCATCCGCTTGGTTTTGATGTAGTGCGCCTGATACTGCGACAGATGCCCCAGCACCAGGAAGTTGAGGCTGGTCAGCATGATCAGACCCACCAGCTCCGGCAGATGATAGAACCAGGAGACCGGGAAGGCGATCAGCAGCATGATCAGGCCAGTACACAAGCTGAGTGAGACGTTCACCCAGTAGATGGTGCTCTGCTCACGACGGGTAATGTTCTGGCGATGCACCAGATAACTGCTCATCCCCATATCCTGCAGCACACCCGCCACCGCCAGGATGGCGTTGATGATGGCTAACAGACCCAGCTCGTGGGTTTCCAGTTTGCGGGCGAGAAAGCTTAGCTGTGCAACCTGCAGCACTGCCGAGAAGCAGGTGCTGCCGAACAGCCAAATCGCCTGTGACTTAAATCCACTCACACCAGTCGCTCCAGAATCTGTGCCAGTTCGCCGTAGGCGATATGCTGATTAAATTCAGTCTCAACTTTGTGACGGGCGGCCGCGACCACGGGCGCCACATCCACTTCACCCTGAGAGAGCTTCAGCAGCGTCTCCGCCAGCGCCTCAGGATCGTCCTCTTCCACCAGCCAGCCAGATACGTTGTTTTCGATCAGCTCCGGAATGCCGCTGTGGAAGGTTGAGACCACCGGCAGGCCGACCGCCATCGCCTCCATCAGTGCAACCGGAATACCTTCCATATCGCCATCTGCGGCGGTTTTGGAGGGCAGCAGGAAGATGTCAGCCTCACTCAGCGCGCGACGGATCTCCTCCTGCGGTTTAAAGCCCGGCATGCTGACGCAATCTTCCATCCCCTCGCGGGCGATGAAATCACGCATCATCTCATCCTGATCGCCGTTACCGATAATGGTGTACTGAAACTGACCGCCACGCTGCTTCAGGATGGCGCTGGCTTTGACCGCCACATCCAGCCCTTTCTTCTCGGTCAGACGTGCCACCGAAACGATACGCAGCGGCGTCTGAAACGCCTGGCGCGGCTGGAAGTTAAACTTTTCCGGCTCAATGCCCATACGCGTAACGTGAATTTTTTCCGGCGGGCAGCCCATCTCAATCAGCTTGTTCTTCCACAGATTGCTGATAGGCAGCATCAGCTCACTCTGGCGGAACAGATTCACATAGTCGAGTTTGTGCTCTTCCAGAATGTGACGACGGGAAATATCGGCGCCGTGAAACACGGTCGCCTGTTTACCCTTGAGCACGCCCAGCTCACGCAGCTTGTTCGCCAGGGCACCGGCATAGCCGAAATGCACCAGGAACACATCTGCGGTGAAGGTCTGCTTTGCATTCGCCACAATCGACGGCAGCAGCAGTTTGCTGGACTGCGCGCCATACCGGCGCACATTCAGCGAACGCAGTAGCGACGGCTTCGTCACTTTTGGCAGCACCAGCTTGATACGCTGGTTCAGCTTATCGACAATCGAGATCTTCTCTTCCGGCAGCAGATAATGCGTCTTCGCCGCCAGACCATACTCATCAAAAGCGGCATGCCGGTTCACTAAATCGCCGGGAAAGACTGAAATAATCTCCACCTCGTAACCGGCATCAATAAAGTGGGTTACCTGATTTAATACGAATGTCTCAGAGGCAACCGGGAAACGCATGGTGAAAAAAGTCAGTTTCATCACATTACCCTAATACTTTGAGAATCTCTTCAGTGATCCGGTTGCCAATTTCCCTTTCATTCGCAACGGCCGTGTCGACCTTAAGCTTGATGTTGTCGTAATCGGCAAGCACAGTTTTCACCTTGTCGATTAGCGAGCCATCCATCAGGCTTTTCACATCGGTTGCCATCTGCGGCAGACCAAGCTGGTTCATCACACCCATCGACTTGTGCTCGTAGTTGATCGCCACAGCCGGGGTGCCAAAGTTCATGGAGATAATCGCCGAGTGCAGGCGGGTACCAATGGTCAGATGGCAATGATTCAGCAGGATGCCCAGTTCCAGGTCATTAAACTCATCCATAATGACATGGTAATGTTCAGGCTGCGTCACGTGGTCACGCAGGGTCAGTGCAACCATGCGGTCATCTTTGGCATAGCTGTCGATGCCGGTACAGGTTGAGAACGCCACAACCTGATAGCCTTCAGCAATCATGGCATTGATCACCCGGCCAAATGCCGCTTCATACTCTTTCTGCGTCACACCCAGACGTTTATCAAACGGTGCCAGTTCACGCACGGTGATCGCGATGGTTTTACGGCCATCGATAATGCCCTGCCAGTAGAGCAGGTTATGGCTCGGATTTTCGACTTCGCGTGCCCGCACCAGGAAAGCGGTATCAACGCCAGACGCGACTTTAGAGCTGGTCACGCCATCGCGCTTCATCAGGTCAAGACTGACCGATTCACGCAGCACCAGGCTGTCGACCCGATCAAAGACAAAGTTTGCCAGCGCATTAACGCGCGGGTTCTGGAACGGCCCCACCGAGTGACCGATCAGGTAGATCGGCTTTTTCGCCATCAGCGCACAGAGGGCATGGTCAAACTGGGTCACGCCATAGAGGTCAACGAAGAACGATCCGCCAACCTGAATAATCGCATCATATTTTGCCAGACTGTCAGTAAACGCCTTCAGGTGCGGGGGTACAGCGAACGACTTAAAGATCCCGCCCTTGCCCAGATGCGCCATCATGATATCAGGCATCAGGCGGTTCGCGACTTTACGCTTGAACGAACCGACCAGACCTTTACCTGATTTGCTGTTGTGCAGATACAGCGCATCCTGCTTAATATCCTGCTGAAGCAGATAACCGGAGCTGGTTGGATAACGGCTTATAACATCAATTTCTAAATCACTGCGTGCAGACTTCATTGAATCAATCAGTCCACGAAGAATCGCGCCATCCCCGCGATTTCCACACGTATGGTTACCCACCAATAAAATTTTCATAACAACTCCGAATGAATTTTTTTAATTCTGTAAGCCGCCCAGATCCGCAATGGGCAAAATGAACTCTGTTTAAAGTAATGCTTTACGGGATAACGCACCCAAAGGTAGTGCTCCTGTTAAAACCGGCCGCCTCCGTTGTGGCGGCCGTGATGCAAGGTGTTACGACTTGATTGCGAAGTAAGGCAGTGCGACCTGTTTGCCGTTG
>PVMI01048402.1:0-19877 GCA_008528875.1 Aulacorthum solani
CATACATTGTTGTAGGAATGCTCTATCACGGAAAAATCTTTGTTCAAAAAGTGAGACACGAATCAAGTTTAGGAACTACTGATAATACACAGGCGTGCACAGGATGTTGTGTCTGGAGCAGCACATATTTTTAACCTGTCAGACCGCACAATATGTAGCCAACGTATCATTAATATCATTATAGCATAGCAGCCATATGTTGGACAAGTAAAAGGCACTCAAGGTAAAAATAATGTACCTAATAACTTATAGTATTCGATTAAAATCTTCATCTACAATAATTATTTTATCTGAGAACAATATTTATTTCTGCAAAAGTAATTTCTTGTTTAGTATTATATAAAAATGAGGAGTCCCCACTTAAATTAATTAAATCATTTTTATATTGATGCTAGTAAAAAGAGCATAAATAATTAAAAAAAAACTAAATTGGAATGATCTGAATATAATTGCCACATAAATAATCAATTTTCTAGATTCGATAAATCTTATTAAAGTTTCTTTATTTCATTTAAAAAATATCTGATAAATCTTCATTTTATATACATTACAAATTATACATAATATATATAGCTTATCTAACTTTATTTTAAAACAAACAGCTGGCTCTATTTCAACTTCACCTACTTTTACTTTTAATAGATGATTAATTTTTTGAAAATATTCTTCTTGCTATAATAAAAAATTATGTGCCACGGCCTTCTCTTTAATTAACCCCATACTTGTATAATTTAACGCCCTAAGGAGTTGGGGCGGCTTCTCCTGATCAAAATTGCAATGTTTGTTTTTCTATATTATCATTTAAGCTAATTGTACTCAAATTGTATAGATTGTGTAACGGAAATAAAAAAAAATTATTATTATACATTTATACATTCATTTATATCAGATATCACTAACAATGTGGACATAATGCCATATAGACACATTGCTTTTTTTAACCTTTTCATAAGCTCTTGAAAAATATAGTAAATAATATTAATGGTATTCTTAAACAATCATAATTTTTGTCTCGTATTTTCAACTTGGCTTCTATATAAACATATCTTCCATGTATTCATTACTAAAACTTATTATTTCATACACAGTAATTTAAATTAAGTGTATAAAATTCAAACTTATGAATACCAAACTTAAATATAAATGTTTAGAGATAATATAAGTAAATTTTATAATTTGCATTTTTGTAATACAAGAATAAAAAAAAAATTGTTATTTAATTGTGCCGTCTAATCATAATTTTGGAATTCAGTCCAATAATAAGAGGTATTTATGTATTACGAAAATATAATATTAATTTTGATTATTTTTAAAATTTCGATAATTATGTATAAAAAATGTAGGTACTAACAATAATTTCTTCTGTTTTTAATTTATTAATATATTCTATAATATTGTATACTGAAATAATATTTTCTTTATAATTCACTACTTAAAAAACGTGCTCATCTTATCCGTATCAAGCATTATTATGCTTAGTATTTATAAGATAAGCTAGCAACTATTGTTTATTAATATGTTATTCCGTATCGTATATTTTTTGTTGCAATTAATATTATCATCATGATATAATATAATATGTATGTAACAGGTAATTTTTGTACGAAAAAGGACATGATTGTAGACGTTTCGATTTATTTCCCTTCTACATTAATTACATAATATCACAATATAAATAATAATCAATGACACATTTTCGAAGCGTAACGTAAGTACATGCCTTTTAAGTGAAAGTTTACATTTCTTACATCGGTAGTTTTCGAATTTTACGATCGATCAATATTGTGTCATCGTTTCGAAAATGTTCAATACGTCTTGATTAAAAATGTTATACTATAGGAGGTCTAGTGGAGGTACTAATGGTGATATGAGTGTATTACATAAATGAAACCAGGTACCTAATGTGTTAAATTTTTTTATGCACCAGAATCGTATAGATAAACATTATGTACAAATAATAAATATATGAATAAATACAATAATTTATTGTTGAATAATATGAACTGAAGAAAACATAAAATGACGAAAACGTCCAAAATCTTGAATTTGATATCATTATATTACATTAGTTTATGAATAAAACAACAAAACATGAACCTAAATGAAAAAATGTCGATGATAAAACTGTAGGAGTAGTTCCCGGGCACTGTACTATAATATTAGAACCAGTACCCATGCATCCATGCTTTTACTTTATAATATTATAATATCTATTTAGGTTGGTAGTGAAATGAAGAACGGGGTATAATAACATGTGACATCCCAAGGTACGGCTTTTATAACTTTTAATGACTTTTAAAAACGAAAATATTGATTGAACAGTACTTAAATTATATTAAAAGATAATATTTGCCCGATTCACCCTCCGTGACAAACTTGGGCGCATTGCCCAGATAATTATTCTAAAATGACACTTTGGACACATTATTACAGTGTCGTGTCTAGTATGTACGCGATCGATGTTGCCAGCGACGACGCTTAAAACGTTGTTCAAAAAAGCAATATCGTTATACCACGTAAAACATGGTATGTCGTGTTTATAGGAGTACAACAACAACGATAAAAAATATTTTTCCATTCAGTGGGTATAACAATATATTTTTTATATAATAGTCTGTCGGTTCTCGTGAACTAAAAGGGGCCCTATTCTCCACGCCCGCGTTATATCAAGGCCATACGTATTCGGAGGTTCGACATTTTTCATATTGCCAACATGGCAACATAAATAATGTCAGCCGCTGTCCGCTGTTGATCGTTTTCGGTGCGAGCGACGCCGAGAGTACATTGACCGGCGACGGTGATACAAAACTGATGTATAACAATTTAATGTCCCGTCGACACGCGTGCAACAATTTTGAGAACCACTCAGACGGGGTCCCCGCACGCTCTGTTCTGCATTCAGCGGTGGGCCAACTCGCTGCGTTGGTGCGAAGTGTTCGTTCTCCTCTTGTGCACAGCAAGCCGCAGCCTATGGAGCTATTGTGCTCCACCCGCCACCCGCCAACCGCCGCCTTCACCTGCCGTCGACGACAGCTGCCGTTACGACACGCAAACGAATTTCATTTTTCCCCACTCATCACCTCTTCCACTAACTATCGTCGTAACGCGATATTTTCTACGTCGCCGGGCCGAACAATTTTTACCACTCATTCCCTTGACTCTTCAGACATTTTTTTCTTGGAATGCGTCGCTGGCTCCGTATTCATTATTTCATTATTATTATTACTAAAACATCCTTTTCAAACGATGGCATTGAAATCTGTTCGGATTTTATGTAGTTATATTGTGTGTTTGTGTTGATAAATTCTCGACGGCAAACACAATATTTTATAGCCTTATCCGAAACAATGTACAAACATTATTTGTCTCAAAGCCCGCCCTTTTACAATACAGAATCATCGCTTTCGGTTTTAAACGACACGTCATACGGACTTACGTTTATCCGATCCTCTGTTTTTGCTTATTTAAATTCATTCTTTTCGTTTTCTGTTCAATCTTGACTGTTGAAAAAACAAAATTTGTAAGACACTTGGGCTCATCATTTGTCGTGTGATTTGTGCAAAAATAACACTAAATATTGTTCTTAAAAATATATTACATAATCATCGATCTAGATTAATGAAATTTGCGTTAAATGTATTATTAATAATTATGTACTTTAATGCCATAATGTACTATAGACTTTAATGTTATTATGATTTATGGTATCAAGTTTAAACTACTATAAATCTATCATTGAACATTTAATGACGTCGTTTGTTATTTGATATGGATAACATTTTGTTTTGTGAATAATTTTAACATTAGTCATTACGTATTCACTACAGTGGTGAATTTAATATTGATTTTAATTCAAAAAAACAAATTCAAGTGTGGCCTTCATAAGATGACGGTAGACAACAAAGAACTCGAGAAAACACAAAGACATACACTCACAGTTCACACGAATACACATTATATTAAAATAATAAACTCAATGATAACACCATTATACATATATATAACTAAATAACTTACACTATGAACGATATTGTGGTATGATTTATCTATTTTGTAAATCATTATAATACATAATATTACAAAATACAAGAGCGACAAGCTAAATACAATAGATCCTTTTTTATAATTAACCTGCGTCATTAATCATTAGATTAAAATGTATGAAATTTACGATTTTAATTTCTAAATCCAAAATTTTAACTGCAGATACACGTAATATTGTTATTGTTTGAATATGCTTAGGTACATACAGCCTACTGCTGTCATGTCCAACAAGCAGCCTTTTGCTAATAGTTTTATGGCCCACGGATAGTAATATCAATGATTAATAAGCAATTGATTGAAAAAAAGTTATACCGTTTCCCTTTTGTGCCACAACAACGTTAGTGAGACTACTTCTAGGTTATTATTGCGGTATCATTATTTATTATGTTACTTTTCTGTTATGTCTTCTGATAAAATGGGATTAAATAAGTATTATATAGTATTATTGTAAGTATAATGAATCCAATAAAAAATTAGTATAACATTTTTTTTTCTACAGATTTTTATGCCCGGCATACTAAACTATTCAATATATTTGACCCAGTGAAGAGGACGCCACATCCACCATGTGTTGTCTCCGTCTTACGAATGTATAACATAAAAAAAACTATTTTTCGCGAGATAGAACCACTCGAGTTGCAGTCCAAGCTAAGAAATCAAATATTCATACTATATAAAAAAAAGACATTTACTATGCAGGGTCGTTTTTATTTTTTCGATACAAAAAATACTAAAAAAGTTATTCAAGTTTGAAAAAACTCAAAAATAATGAATTTTTAAACAATAAACAAACAGTTTTTACTGCCTATGTTGAAACATTTGTACGACGAAGACAACACATGCGGGTGTGGCGTCCGCTTAATACTTTGAGTTAGACTTGCTTGACCTACTGTATACATAATAGTTATTACCGTCAACAGAAATTATTAAAAATAGTTAGTTCATTTTAACTGTTTTTCATACGTATTATACTCTCGTAATTTTAGTGAATACCTAACTAAGGCAGACAATAATGTAAAAAACACTTAGATAAAAATAAAAATGTTTGTGACTGATCAATATATTGATGATTATTGTGCGATTTGTCATTATTATTATTGAATAATAAGACAAAATTGACAGGACTACTATGTTAACTAATTAGAAATACTTTTAGCAAAAATATTGTAGCATGCTACTAAATATTTTTTATTCGCAAGGGAAATTGATGAACCATAGATTTGTTTTTGATGATAGTAGTAAAGTACGTAGTAGCATGCTAAATTTTGTTAAAAAAATAATGAATTAAGAATTATATATACATTTAAGAGCAATTAAATATTATATTAATGTATATTATAAGTATAATTTAAGTATTATATTAATTTGTGTTTCTATGGCAATATACAAAGCGTTACCCAAAATCGGTCAGAAAAGTAGATTATAAATTAACGTAGCATAAACTATAAATATGTTTATAATTATATAGTATACTTCTTATTATCGATTTGCATTTCTATGGCAATAAACAAATCGTTACACTTACACATAATTGGTTAAGAAAATCAAAACTCAACCCAAAAACATATTTATGTTTAAAAAAAATGTTGTATCCAGTATAAATACATATCTACGTTACAAAAGTTGCACATAATAGTATATTATATAATCATAGTTTATAATTTATATTGAAAATTCTAAATGCTCTGAAAAGTAAAAATTTTATGAAAGGCCAGTCCTAACCGATAAGAAATGTTATATGTGAAATATGGCTGAAAAATTATTATATAACACTATATTTTTCAAACGAACCACGTAACAAAATTCAATGTGATTTTAGATGCAGTTGTGAATAATAAACATGCCCTGAAACCAGTCAAAAATCATATTAGACTACAAAAATTAAAAATAAATTTATATTTAGGATGTGGGTATTATTTTTAAAAAAAATGTCAGCTTAGAAAAAATTGATAAAATTATTAATTAAGTTAAAATATTTCTCAAAAATATGAAATCGATGAAATATGCTCTAAAAACAAAAAAAAACTCAAAGTATTCATTTACATTCAAAATAAAATTTCAAAACTAGCTCAGTGAAAGCATGAAATGTATCCGTTTCGTACTCTGTTATTTTTGTGACTATGCAAAACAAATATGAAAATGCAGCAAGTTCTCAGACCTAGTTATAACACACGAATATTTGTATATTTTTAACCTGACATTTTTTGATATTTTCTATATAGATATCTGATAATTTTCATTGTTAAATGTCGCTTGCTTTTCGCTTAAATCAGATCCGTCGCAAAACACTACACGCTTAACTCAACTCTATCAAGAACAAATCATGCAATTTGACCTAGATAAAGATAATGATTTTCATGCTCAAATTATAATATGTATCTACCTGACCTTTAAAACATCATGAATGCGTACGAAAACGAGTCCAACGTTGCCAACGTGTACTTACTATACTACCTACTTCCTACTATTTAATACAATATTTTTAACTTTCAAACAAAATTGTTCATATTAGTTTTTAACAGTGATAAGCAGAGATAAATAGTGTGTTTGATAGTGTGTGATAAAGATAATAGACCAAAAATCTATTTAAATAAAGATAAAAATAAGCTCGATTAAAATTATCTATTTATTATATAAAAGATAGTCGGCATTTATCTAGATAAAAATCAGATACATTTTTAAGAAACAATATTTTAAAATTAAAATTGTATTTTAACTCTTCAAACACAAGAATAAGTATTTCTTTAAAAGTTATAATTGTTTTTACTGCATTAAGCATAATGGATTCCATCTAGTAAGCATTGGAACAGGAAATTTAACCTTACAATGATCATAAGTCATAACCTTTGTCTGAGGCCACATTTTTCTTACTTAGTAGATTCCGAAACAAATTCAATTGTAAGTAATTTTAGATATTCTTAAAGAATTTTTATCGCTAATTTCTAAAATCTACAAATGCTGTTGAAACATTTTTTGTTCTTTTTGAAACATTTATTTATTTGCATTTGAAGACGTAGCCATCAAAAAACGTTTCATATTTTATAATTTTTTTTTGTGTTTTAAAAAAATATAAATGATCTACTATTTGATATTTCACACTTCGCAGTAATAACTAATTGATAGGTAAAAACAAAATGTGTAGGTTAGACACGTACTAGAAACTAGGCTTTAAATATCACAGAGCACAGACTGCAACATCGTGAGCCGAAAAGAACAGACACACACTTATTGGTGGCAGCCGAACTATAATACTATAATTATTAATATGAGTCACCCGCTTAGGTATTACACATTACTATAAATAATATAATAAAATTATAAGCATTTAAAAAACGATCAGACGAATGACACACTCGAAAATATTCAGCATGGAGCAGCATGTGTTGCACCACAGGCTGTACGTAATCAAGGAATTTATTTTCAACGAAATACCTAATTATTATTTATTTATTTATAATTTCTAAGGAGTTTGGAAATTTCAAGTTTCAACTTGACAAAGTTTAATTTATTTTAAATACCTGCACACACATGTCAGCATTTGGAATTTCGTAAAATAGTAAAGAGCAATAACTTAGTACTTATGATAATATTATATTATAATAGAAATTGTGTTCGTCCGATCGTCGTCGTCGACATACGGCGACGACACAAACGAAAATAGTAAATATTACCATTTACTAGAAACATAAATATAATAATATAAAAATTAATTAAAACAATTTCTACAACATAAAAAAATATGTAGATAAATTACAATTGATGACGGTAGTTCTCATCTAAGATAGATGAATAGATAACATTTACAGTTTTATCTAGATAAGATGATGGATAATTAATATACAACCTAATTTAAATATTTTAAGTATATAATTAAATTTATTAAAATATAATCAACATATTATGCTAAATTCAATTAAATTATATATATATTGTATTACATGGTTCATTTTATTGATGTCTTTACTTGAAGTACATAGAGGTATTGCTTTGATAAACTACCTATGTTTTATAATATAAGGTAGATATTTTAATATTTGTTTCAACTTGCATTATTATTTATTTCAATTATTCAAATCCAATGAATAAATAACCTAACCTGAGGTATGAGGATTGTAAGATCAAGAGTTAAAAGTTTGGTTAAAACTGTGGACTATGTTGTTGTTTTGACACTAAATTTAGTTATAGGTACAAAAGTTATAGTTACAAAAAATTTTTCTCTGTCATAAACAACGGCATCGTTGCATTCAATTTACTGTTTAGTTGGTACAATATACTATGTGTAATATTAATAATGAAAATTTTCACTTTTAAAGGTTCATAGTCAGAACTCAATCGTAATTCATCCAAATGTTTATATATTTTTTTCTATGTATTATCTACCTATTAAGTACCAAATATTGGGAAGTCAAAATTAGAAATTATCAATACTTAAAAAATAATTGTGGGAAACAAAATATACTAACATTTTGTCAAAATTATAATTTATTATTATTAAATTAATTGTTTGGTTCCTTTGTTGGACCACCTTCGATCAGAATCTTTTTTCATAGTATACAACAATTTATCATTGAATTAAAATTCTACAGATTCATTACAATGACCTACCTACACAACGGCGAGGTACACTCGACATCTACTGTACATTAAAACGGTAACCAATGTAACGGTTTTTTTTCCAAATATTTTTCGGAAACTTAATACATTGAAGTATTGCACATTATAAATTCTTGATGTATTAGTACTGGATTTATTTAGTACTGAACTAATTTGATGATTTGAACATTTTAATCTGCAGTCCCTAAATTGTGTGTAGTACGGAAAGTGAAGTGTATAGTACGAAATTTAAGAGTGAATTATTCAAATTAAACCTTTATAATAATATTACATACAATTTCATAGCTTCACATTTTTTGAATACTTTAATGGTTGTTTGCCAAACCACATTTTAATTATTATCAACATTCTACACAGACACACAGTATACAATATTTTGTGTTGTTACTTCTTATACTCCTATTGTAGTTATTATTATTCATTATTATTGAGAGTAGCTATTTTTATTTTTATCAGCTTAGTAATGAACGGTGGTAGTTTGTGTGTAGAACTAACATTTGGATATTTTAGGTATTGTTAATCTGGAATCATAAATTATGTTTTTATTGAATTGACTCATTTAGTTATCAGTTTTTAATGGAATTATATTATACTTCACAATAGTGTAAGTATATTATTAATTACCTGCATTAACTATCGAGCAATTATCATACAGTTTGATTTAATTGAGAAAGTAACAAAATTTAATTGATTAGTAATATGTTTAAGCCATTCTATACAAATTGTGTTTATTAATTTCTATAAAACAAGAATTCTAATATTATATGTATAATTTTAGAAAAATGTTAGTATGTACCTACCTATAGGAAAGTAATTTTTTACAATACCTACCTATCATTCATAGCCATTCAATATTCATACACATAGATATACTGCAGGATAGCCAGCATACTCGGCATAGTTTTAATAACACCCTTATTAATTTCGTAACAATAATGTCGTTCCATGACAACTGACAGTAAGACATATAAATTTACAAAATAGTAATGACTTCTGCGATTTCAAAATGTACGATAATGCATATAACAACTGGGTTGAACAACTTGAATACGGAGTGAAAACTGAAAATATGGGTAAATGGGTTAAATATAGTTAATGATTCAATTCAAGAGTTAATTTATAAAGCGAGCAAGCCAAGTTTGGAAATGGTTAACTTAAACGATCTAAGAGCTCGCATAAACAGCTGAACAAACATTGATAAATTAGTGTTTAATTTCAATTGTATTTATATTATAGATATCTGCCTATATGTACATAATATTTCATATATTTTTATATACATATGTAGATCATTATGACATTATTATGTCTGGCACTGGCTTATTACAAAAAAGTGTGCGATTCCGGCTTTACATATTATTTCACAATTAGCTCAACATGAGCGTTATAAAAATATTTTATTTGGTAGGTACATACCTACGATTTCATAATTAAATATTTTAAATTTCAATGTGACAATGTTATACATTCATGGGTAACTCATTACTTTAATGCTAACTTTTATTAATTATTATTTTATATAGATTGTTACACATATTTATCAAATTATAATTATACCTAATCGCTATTAACTGCTTAATCTAGATATCACTGAGAAAACCCATACACATTATAGGTAGGTATTGAATTTACTAGCTATATTTATACAACAAGACATATTATGTGCAGGTCAACAATAACCGGTCATTATAGTTCAAACTTCAAACATTTAAGCACTCAGATCAAACAATCGAACATGTCACGAAAACGACGCTCTAGGAACTCAGGCTCTGTCCATTGACAGAACATGTCGGATTGGAGGGGTAAAGCCATAGAGTAATAATATAAAGCGATACCTACGGTCGAGGTTATTTCAAGAGAATAAGCACGAAATAGTGTTAATATTAGAAAGTAAAAGTAATGATAACAGCAATCGCATATTGTACACATGAATACTTAACTACAGGTTCCACTGTATAAAGTGCATATCGCAGCATATCGTCAATATGTTTAACTACTACTGCTACTATGTTCCGTTCATGAGTATGGCCTGTTAGTGTTTAGGCATATATAAGGATAATATAACCACCGGTGAATTGGGAGAACGATTAAGTATACGATCACGTCTGGGAAATAGTTTTTAAACATTTGTTTACTATTCAGTTACTTTTTAGAGACTATATTATATAGAGGTACTCACGAGATACTATACTTACAGGTTTATTTTTGTAACGGTTTCTTCTTGAAGATCATTAGTAGGGCTGCGAATGTAATGCCCTATAAAACTCTAAAAAATTACCATAAAAAATGCTTTAATGCCCTAAAAATTCTAAATAATGCATTAAAAAATGCAATAAAATTCTTTTTATTTTTAATTAATTTATCACAAATTTTAAATAATAATTGATTAAATTAATTAAATTGAAATTAAAATGATTAAAATAATTTTTCTATACTTCCATAGCATTATTGCTCTGACAGATTAATATATTATAGTAATTATAAATATACTTTGAAACGCCGCCAATCGCAAACTCGTTATCTAAGTTTTTCTACGATACGAGATACAAGTAGGTATACCTACTTTATTGTTAGGTATACAGAAAAAAAATATGAATTTATATAAAATTCCTGTTGGCGTGCAAAATCTTATAGTATAATTACAAGTTTGAATTTTTAATTCTGGACCCAAAAATTCCAATAAGCCCTAAAAATTGAAGAAAATGACTTTAAAATCACTATGTACAATACACTATTCTATGTACAGATTACAGAATAATATATCTAATGGCTAATGTAGTTGTAATAGTTTGTTAAATGTATGATGTAATAAAGATCATAGTCGATAACATTTGATACGTGTACCTACACTATTGAGTGTAATATAATATTTTCATGTTATTTTAAAAATAAAATATCATTAATTTTAGTGCACCCAAACATGTATTGACACGTCATTTTGGCTGCATATGAACTGAGTTCCAACTCCCAATAAAATATTTTTGAACGAATTGACGCCCTGAAATTTAAAATATAATATTAATTAAGTCCATAATTAAATATTAATCGAGTCCCGTCAAACTTAAAGAAAACATCTTCATTTCCACTTTTACAGACTTAAGACTGTCTGATTTTTTTTATGTCAATTTTGAAAGATGTATATTGATTAGTGTGTGAAATAATTATGCACAATTCATTTGCTTAAAATATATAACACAACAGTTAATGAATAATGGGTCAGTAATAATATAATATGTATAAGTAATATAATTCAGTTGTTATTTGCTTACAAAAAAATAAATATAGGTAATAATGTGATGATTAAAGTGAATTTCACATATTGGTAATCACGTCTTTTTTATCGTAGTACCTCCACTGGGAGGCTTCTATGATCTGTCATCATAACTTGCTATTTTTTTTCCATCCATTACTTCCTCAATTGTTCTTATTGTTCTTTTTGGTAACAGATTGAATACAAATTTATAAACGAAAAAAATATAAAATAAAATATGTATGATGCCTATAGATTAATAGATTATAGAATTTGCACTTATTCATATTCAAATCGTACGATTGATTTTATATTTTACTCAAAATAATCCTAGGACTCAAATACTCAATTAGTATACATTTTTTTCAGTATAAATATTAGAGTTCAAACAAAATGAATAGATATTTTGTATGTATGTATTACTGCATATTGTGTAAATAATCAAGGTATATCTTTCTCTGGGAGTTAAAATACACCGTCAATACTCTTGTGTCTTGGTAACAATATTCGACAATAATAATAATAGCAACGATAATATATAATAAAAATTGAATTACAATAAAATACAAATTATGAATTTAATAAGTTATTATAACAATATTAATTGTTTAGCATTTAACACTCTAATTTTAATATTACAACATTTTGTGTACTTGACAGTTTTATATCTGTAAATTGTTTTTATTAAAAATATTTTAGTACTCAATTCGTCATTAGGTATTTGTTTTCAGACCAAATTAATAAATTTTGACTGAGTAAAAACTCAACTGTAATGATGAAGCACGATCATGCATTTGTCATTTTTAGCTGTTTGGTATTCAAAATCAACACAACTTTTTGGCACTCAATATCCCTAAAAATATACCACGTCTGGGCATTAAAATTTATCCTTTGTTAAAAAGTATACAAACCATGTATATACCTATTATACAAGCCACAATGATACTAATAATAATTCAAATACGTGAAAAATGTGTTACGTCATATTAATTAATTCAAGTTCACATCGCTTAATCTTCATAATCGGTAGTAGTGTTTTTGTGCTTAATCTTATCTCTTATTTTATTCTGGCAAACCGATACAATAATGCCGTGTTGAAAGTGCAGCATTAGTATTTCCCTGTATAAAACAGCGGTGTTAGAACACATTGTACTTACTATCTGACTACACTTGGCATACTCCCACGAGCGTTGTAATATAGTAAGTTGAAAAATTGTTCTGCTCTTAAGTAAGTAATTTTCGTTAAAAAAGATAATATAGATGGACAGGTTTTGGAAATCTCAAATTTGAAAATGTTATGATACATGGACTAAGAAAAAAAGATAAAAGGATTTTGTTAAAACTAAGATATTATTATAGTATTATTATAACCTTATATATTTAGGTATATCTATTGTTATTTGTACAGTCAATGGATAATATTAACAAGAATGATTTTAATTTAGAATATTGTACATATAATATTATAAGTTAAAAACTAAATAACTGCATGAACGTTCTAATTATTTGTAAGTGCTTCAATGGATTTATTATATTTTTAAGAGGACGTCGCACCCGCATATGTTGTCTTCGTCTTACCCATGCACAGCATTTCAAATTTTCGTTCACTAGTTTGCTGTATGTTTTGATATTAGAGTCAATTGACCTATTATCAAACTTTTAGATAAGAGCATTTTCTGTGTTCTCTTGTTGGTTTTTTACGATGTTTAAATTTTTAAGTGAGTTATGAGTATTCATAGTACTAATATTTGAAAATGTTCATAACTTACTAAAAAATTAAAATATCGTAAAAAACCAACAAGAGAACACAGAAAATGCTCTTATCTAAAAGTTTGATAATAGGTCAATTGACTCTAATATCAAAACATACAGCACACTATTCAAACTAGTGAACGAAAATTTGAAATGCTGTGCATGGGTAAGACGGAGAAAACATATGTGGGTGCGACGTCCTCTTAAAAATATAATAAATCCATTGAAGCATTTTAATTTTTTTAAGTTTTTAACTTATAATATTATATGCACAATATTCTAAATTAAAATCTGCGTTTAAAAAATTAAAATCATTTTTGTTAATATTATCCATTGACTATACAAATAACAATAGATATACCTAAATATATAAGGTTATAATAATACTATAAGTCTATAATAATGTCTCAGTTTTAACAAAATCCTTTCACTTTTTTTTCTTATTATTCATATATTTATGAAGGTGTGCAAATGTTTTTTTGAGAACATCAGATTAACAAATAGATCAAAGAGTCAAAATATTTGAAAGATGTATCTTGCATGAAAAATGGTCATATGTACAAACATTTAGTGAAAATATTTTAAAAGATTTAAGAAATAAGGATCTATACAGTTATTTGTTTTTCAATAAATTATACCTACTACAAAAATTAGGTAGGTATTCATAATATAAAACCTTTAGCCTCAGTGAAATATCTTGGTGTGCCGATTCAATGATTGATAGGAACCTATTTAAGAATAGGAACCTAATGGGCTATTCATATTTTAATAATTATTAAAAGAATTTAAAGGTTATTTTATAAATTCAAAACTCTAAGCAACATTTTATTGCATAACACCATTCGAATGACTTACACATATTGATATGAAGTATAAACAGTTTTCATAACTTAAAATTATATAAAATGAGTATTTTTTTTTTTTTTATTGATCTAAAAAACGTCTTCTGGCCATTAGTTTGACATTAACTTAAATTAGTTTACAAAGATGATTAACTTATGTTATGGAATGGCTTAAATTAGGTTATATAGCTGAATGTCTTTTATAAACTGTAGGATGTTCATGATTGATTGAGGGTCCGGTCCAAGCGCTCCTCCGATTTCTTGTGATATGTGGTGTTTTTTCCTCGTGTCTTAGTATTTTTGACATTCGGCGATGATATGTTTGACTGAATGAGTATACATTTGGATGAAGTGAAACTTCTTTCAGGCATTCAACCGATAAAATATTAAGTTTGTATTAAATTATAAGACTTACCAACATTTACATTTTACATCGTTATATAAGTTCTGTGTTTCTAATTGTATTATGGGTATTTGGTATACAATTTGTAAATTATTAGCTCATTTTTATTCATTTGAAGTTAGATCTAGCGGTGCACTAAGGAATTGTTTAAGGGAAGGTATAAGGCATTGCATCATGGACATGGAGCTACCCACCACCTTCCGCCTTTATTGTTTCCGATACTTTCCAACTGGGAAATAGGAATTACCCTCGTAATTACGCTAAAAAAACGAACTGGTTTTATGTACAGCTTAAAAAAGGAATGTTTTTACGACAATCAATTTGTGACAAATTTATCTGTGTATACATTTTCATTAACCACTTAGTTTAATTTATATACTTGAAGTTCACGACATACCTATATTGTAACACTCGTAACTCAAATTTATTAGTTATTTTCATAAATCTATAGATTTTGAAGTTTTGTATATTATAGTGTAGACAGGCTGAAAACAAGGCTTATATTACTTTTATTATGTTGCACGATGTAGGTAATTACTGCGTTGTGAGATATCGTTATTCATCAAATAATCGAATAATAATTAACTATCGAAGTGTGATTTTATCAAACATTCGTTACGTTACACTATATAGCCAAGTAATATTGTCTTCTGTTATTTGTTTTTTTTAATTAATATAATTAATAAGAAATTTAAGAAAAGCAAAAGAGGGTAAAAAATGGTTGTAGACAATGGTCAAGTATATATTGGCGTATGCTTCTTCTAAAATGTTGAACGGTGGAGTTATTCAAACAAAATATGCAAGTATATAAGTAAATTTAGTGCAAGTTAACTGTCTGAAAAAAAGGAACCTCTTTTATTTTGACTCAAATACAGCTGTACTTAAAATAAATTAATTTTTTTTGGCTCAAACGGGCGATGCCTTTTCAACTATGCACTAGCCGCCACTGGCAGGAAAATTTAATTAGATATTCCAACGCAAATTTAAATACCTACTGAAGTATTAATTACACAACTTGTTTGAGGGTAATGGAGGGGGTCATAAGAATATTAAATATACTGTTGATCGTAAATATCTAACTAATCAGTCAAGTGCAATTTGTATCCGTTGTAAATAGGTATGTACTTAATTTAATAATGATTATAAAAGTAGAAGCGAGGTTATGGCATAGGTAAAGGAATTGATTTCCATCATTTTAAATTATCACCTGATCCAAATGAAAACATTGATGATTAAAATAAGGAATACATTAAAAAGGAAGTATTACATTGTTTATTAGTTTATCTTTTGAACATAATAAATTCTTTTTTATATTCTTGGATATTTTATACATTGGAAATTAAATTATGGACATTTTTCGTACTGAGCATTACTTTTTTGGACATTTGACTACTAGAGGTTTTAACTGAGCAATATGACTCTATATAACAACACAGCGAATAACAAAATAGCAACTAAATAGTTTTTATTCAAACATCAATCAAAATAACAAAATAAATTTTATGTTTTCATTAAATAACTATAATATAGAATATATGGAATATAGATACAACTATACAAGCATATTTTAATCATTTTAATTTAAATGATAGATAGTATAATTCATTGCATTTTATATCATATTACCTATGCATATGTTTATGACGCTTTTTAAAAATATAATATTAATACTGTATAGATACAATAGGATTATTATCCTACTATGTAGGTATTAAATGAGATCTATGGGTAGAGCGTCGTTAACATTGGTAGGTACTTAATCAATCAACATTTTTTAAACTCGAGACCAATGAGACACTTACATAAGTACCCAAATACAACATTTATTAAGCTTAGCAGATCATGTTTAACTTCTTTAGTTTAAACATTGGAGTAAATAGCGAAATATTATGAAACTTAATGGTAAAAAAATTATCAGTGTTTGTATGTGGGTTTTTCACGATAATTTAATTTTTTTATCAAGTTTTGCGTATATACATAATAAAACAAAAATTAAAAATGCTCTTAACTAGCTCACAAAGGAATTATCATAAAAAATACAAACAATAAATAAATAATATTCATACCATCAATTTTCGTATTAGATTGATTCACTCGAATGTTTAACTTTAGTACTTATATAATGTTAAAAAAAATAATCGGTATTTAATTATATTCTCCTACTACTTTATTGCTATTTAATAATTTAAGACACAATATTGTAGTTCTTCAAGTTTTATCAAAATAAATTGATAAATAAACTATTTATTAAATATTAAAATTTTAAAATAGGTAAAAAGTTTTAAGCTCCCACAAATAATGTTTTTGAATTACAACAAATAAACTCACATATTTATTCTTCGTTTAAATATGTAATTTTGCCCAAATTTTAACTTTAAATGTCTATAAAGAACAATTGTCTACACACATTTTTTAGAATTGTTGGCTTCAGTATAAATTACTTAGATGTAAGTAGGTAACTATCGATTCTTATATAACTATAGAAATTGAACAGAATATTAAAAATACTTTACATTTTTAACTATAAAATGATTTGAAAATATTCGTGATTTTGACAAATTGTGTTAAAATTTAAGCTTCAAATGTTTGTAAAAAATCTTGCATAAGTATCATAAATATTTTTTTAATCACATTAACAACTAATAAAAAACTTTGTATTAAATACTTTTATGAAACTAAAGAAAAAGAGTTTAAGTGGATGTCGCTCTGCTGTACAGTAGGTTAAAAAGTGGGTCACTGTAATGGATGGTGTTAAATTTGAATTCAATGATATAAAACCATTGTATAAGAAAAAAGGTTCTGAGCGAAGACAGTCTGCCAGCCCATAATATTACTTAGTAATTTATACATTTCATGATGTTATTGTGATTTAGCAATTTATTTTACTATTAAGCATTGGTATTGTTACCATTACAGTATGACTGCAAGTTAAATTCATTTTTGAAAAAAAAATTACATTTGAAAAGATAATAATTTCCTTATATTTTTTTAACTATTTTGATAGGTTTGGATTATATATTAATTTACCTGTTCACTCTAAACTGTTACACTGAATCATCAAAGATTGTTTAAGATTTTCGAATAAAAACGATCTTCTGTTATCCGCCAGTTAATTTTTGTATACACAGAACCTCTTTTCAACGTCCACCGAAGTGATGGTTGAATATTTAAAGAATAACGACATCTTCAGAAGTCATTATCGATTTTATTGCTCTGACATATTATTAAACAGATTAATATAGTATAATATAGTAATTCTAAATATACTTTGCCACTCCGCTTATTGCAAGCTCGTTATCTAAGTTTTTCTACGATATGAGGTACGAGTATAGTCAGTAAGGTAGGTACTTCATTGTTTATTTGTAAAAAAAAAAATATATATATATATATATATAAGTACATTTCGCCAGCCCCACCCCCCCAAAAAATAATTTTTGGAATTTTTTTGCCTAACATTAGTGCGCCATTAGTGTGAATTTGTGGATCACTCAAATAAGTGTTACCTGTTTATTACATTTTAAAATGGTACTAATAATTGTACTTACGTAATTTAAATTTATAATTATAATTGAGTTTTTTTTAAACGTTTCTTAATTATATTTGTTTTAGCTAGATCATCATTGAAGCTATAAAGTTCTTTATAACATTGTATGTAATTATTTACTAATAACAAATCTGTGGAGATTTGTACCTTAATAAAAAAATTGATTTTTTTGGCGAAACTATAAATGAATAAAATGTACAAGCTTTTTGTCCCAACAAATACTATGTTATTGGCATACAGCTCAAAATATTTTGAAAATTGTTATCGAGTATATGAATTAATTAAATAAACATAACGTTGTGAATTTCAAGTTTCTGCAGTTATTCGTTTTTTAATTACAAATTTACAACAACAATTAAAAATCATTACATGATAAATCTAGTGAATATCCTATTTGTAAAAATTTCAACTTCAAACGCTCATAAACATTTAGTTTGACTTTCTGCAGAAATTTTTTATGATTAAGGTGGATACAAACTATCATATTACGTTGCTCATCACGTATGACTGAGATCTGCGACCGTGGCATACGCAGGGAAGGGCGTCGTCACTGTTTTAGGCCAAAATGTATATTTCCCTTCTTCAAAATCCGAAAATATTTAAAATAGAATCGTCTTTCTATGTATTATATAACACATGCACCTATATACCTATTATTATTAATTGTAATGATGGCCATTCTTCATAACTATCGGTAAACAAAATCTCATCATCATATCCCTTACTAGTTACCTGGTATACTCTATAGGGTGCTTCTGGTGTCACTTAGATGCTTATAGTAAATTATTAAAATCTGTGACTTTAAATTGTTATGTCTTTATCTAAGAAAGCCGTTTCATTGGCTCAGACCAAACCTACCGAAATTCGCCCCAATTTGGACTACTGCATTCTCCCTGCGGGAGGCCCTTTTTTTGGCCACTGTCATTTTCAGACTATTATCATTTTTCGGCTGAAACTTACTATTCCCTTATTGGCTAATGTCTCTTTTCGACCAGTTTTCTTTAAAATTTATAATTATAACAACTGAACTTAATAATTTTTATATTTAATTAAATATGATTGTATTCAAAAATATTATTTTTTTATAAAAATAATTACCTACAATTGTGTGAAAAACAAATAGTTGGCAATAAAATGTTATAACTCTTAACATATTACATTAGCCGAATACAAATTAATATAGCCTTATAATTATAACATTTATAACTTATAATATTTTTTCGGCAATTATTTTATTTTATTATAAAACATTAATATATAGTTGTAGGTAATTAATAATTTTAAAAAAAGGCGGGTAAGTGGATGTCGCTCTGCTGTATAGAAGGCAGATCACAATTGGGTCACTATTTAATGAATGGTATTACATTTGAATTCAATGATATAATATCATTGTATACGAAAAACGATTCTGAGCGGAAGCGGTATGTC